>JAPMOQ010039775.1:1078353-1089217 GCA_026543055.1 Argiope trifasciata
GTGTGTGTGTGTGTTGGCGCTCTACAGGCCAGACCGTTGGACCTACAGCTACCAAATTTGGTACATGTATACCTTGGAGGTCCGGAATATGCACCTTGGAGCCCTTTTTTCGAATTTTTAATTAGAATTTGAATTAATTAAAATTTAAGCGAAATTTAGACGCTTTTCTGCTATAACTTCCGAAAATATGATCGCATAAACATGATTTTTACATCCATTTAAAGATTAAAAAATTAGCCTTCTAATGGTATCAGTGCTTTAATGTAAAACTCAAGCGTCTATTTTTAACGAATTTTTAAAGAAATATTTTAACCATGTTTTTTTAGCACGTGACTGGATAAAATAAAAGAATGCCGGAAGCTCAAATAAAAAAAACTATCATCGCAAAATAAATCTGCAGAAATGCAACTTTCAGCACGTGACTGGATAAAATAAAAGAAATATAAAATGTGAAATTTTCTTTAAAAAATAAATGCAAAGCAAAGTTTTCTATAATCGTTTGCAATATCTAAATCATTAATTCCATAAATCATCTTTATTTACGGTAAACCTGATTGAATTTAGACAGGATATGCATTGAAATCCCGACTTAATGGCATATTTATGTAATCGTTTGCAATATCTGTATCATTAATTTAATACTTTTTTCCCTTTCTCGCTTTCTTTAAAAAAACATATTTAATATTTTGGCAACATCATCGAAATTTTTTTTAATATTTTGGAAGCATAACCGATGGTTAAAACTGACATTTATAAAATTAAAGAATATTATTAGGAAAAGGTGTACTTTTAGAACTTTCCGTCCATCATCTTAAAGAAAATATTAATTTCAGGTCAATCAATGCCCGGAATTACTTCAAGGCTAATGAATATGTGATTTAATTGAAAATTTTAGAACGCTTTACTCATGGCGAACCAGCTGGTCGCCAAAGGCGGCTAGTAACAAATAAACAAATTGGTCTGTGGCAATTGAGAAAAGTTCTCAGTATCTTTTTGAATTTCCCCGTCTGATATGAATCTTGTTTCGGATAAGTCTGTCTTCAATGCTGGGAAGAGGAAATATTCATTGGAAGCCAAACCTGGTCTATATAGGATATGGGTGGCACTAGATCTCCCACCCAAACGTTTTCAGAAATTTCTTAGGCTGCATCAAAAGGTCTACACTATTTCACAGCTGTTGTCTACTCATTGCTTCGTCCCCTTACACTTCAACGATTTTTCAGGGAATGTCCGATGGGAACACATTCTCGTCCCATAGAAATCATATCACGGCTTGTACCTCTGTTCGAGACCACATTTCTAGACGTCTTCCTATTATTATAGCTGTTTTAATACCCGGAAATAACACTATTTGCTTAAATGTCGTTCTAAGACAACTAAGGCCATCTGTTTGCATTATGGGTACAAATATTCCCTTCCATAATTTGTATTTTCCAAATACTGATATTTATATTGCTTTTTGGATCATCCTTTGTATATAATTCATGTTTTAAGGTGCGCTGTTTTCATTCAAATATCTGCGAAGTTTCAAACCTTATGCGTTATTTATAAATATTAACTCATTTTGATTTCTGGAGCTCCAATATCTCGCATCTCATTAACTTTATTTCAATTTAGCTTCGAATTCCCTCTTCCCTCACAATCGGGAATTTAAATATATATGTGTCACGGTTCTGTAATTATTTTTTCGAGACTTCTGTGACTGGAAAGTTATGAGATGTGAAGCAAGGGCATTATTTGTGTACTTATTTTATTTTATACATAATACATTGTAAGAATTTCTAATCACCATGAAAATTCAAAATAAGCCTCAACAAATTAGAATAATGTATTCCTGTGAGTTTTAACTGATCTTTGCACCTTTTTGCCTTTGTACAAGTTTTTTGGACTAAAAGAGCAAAACTCTATTCTATTCTAATCTCACTAAGGGAGTAATACTTTTTTTAATTGAAGAATAGAAGATTCCTTCATGGAGTTTCATCTTGATAATCTACAACTGAAAATAAGAATGATCCTCTGAGAAATTATTTCTCAAAGTGATTTAACAAAAGCAAGGGAAAGAAGAATCATGTTGTCATGGAAACAGGATTTTTCTTTTGCTTTAACGAAGTTTAATTTTCTACAAAAAAAACCATTTTAAATGGGGGAAAAAAACAGGAATTTAACAAAACACTCGCAAACGCTTTATATTTTTTTATTTCTAATTAGTTATATATATACAGGGTGTCCCAAAAAGATTGAAACGCGCTTTAATTCTTTAACCGTTAGAGATAAGTAGGTGATGTAATTTGAAAAAATGTTCAAAATAAGATAGGAGAGAAGATTACATTAAGAAAAAAAATCCACCTATGAATTTTAAAAAGTTACACTTTGTAAATTTTTATACAACCCCACTATGCAAATTTGGTCAATTAGAAAGTTTTTCCTTTCCATCCCAGAAGACCATTAAAAAAAACTGCATAACTGTATCTTTAAAACTTTTTTAATAATAACACAGAAAAAAAATTGACTTATGTCACTTTTCCATACCACTTGAAAGACTTTTTCGTCGGTGAAAATAGGGACCATATCCAAATTGATAATAGAAATTCTTCGATCAAAAAAAGATAATAAGTGTAAAAGAAATCCAAAATGGCATTTAAATAGAGTCCTTATTGATGGAGTTAAACAGTTTTGACAGCATAAGATTGTAAGAAGTGTAACATAAAAAAAATAATAAATAAAACGAAAATACATTTAAAAACACACTAATCATAAAGCATTCTCAAAATTTTTTCCATCAACACCAATACATAATTGGGCTCTTCTAATAATGCTCCTGTAAATATTTTGGAGTTCTCCTCCTGTAATATTATTGCATGCATTAATTATCTTTTGTTTAAGGTCAGTTACAGTCAGTTACATTTCTTTATGTAACTTAAAAATAAATAAAAAAAACTTTAATATACACGTATTAGAAGCGGCTAAATTCCAGTTAAATGAAAGGCAAAAATCGTCTGGCAGTTAATTTGTTAGAATATCGGTTTGACATAAATGTGATGAATTTGAAAAGAATTAAAATTCTACCAGACTAATTTAACAGTATTTTTCTTTTTCATAAATTTTGCTATAAAAATCTGTCAAATGGCTTTTATTGATTTTCAACGAAATCTTATAAAATTTCTAATGTAAATTTAGAATACATGGCATAAAATTACTTGTCCCTGATAAGATAAACAACAAAAGACAATTCTGTAACTGCATCGTGAATCTACCGTAAATACGCAAAAATGTGTTTTGTAAATAATATAAAAAAAATTTATGTGTTTATAAATTGTTGCAAATTTACATTTCCATTTTGGTATATGGTCACTAAAAACAGCGTTCAATTTTCAATTACGCATAACTCACTCAATTTTAAGGATACAGCAATGCGGTTTTTTTTAATGGTTTTCTGGGATGGAAAGGAAAAACTTTCTAATTGACCAAATTTGCATAGAGGGGTTATATAAAAATTTAAAAAGTGTAACTTTTTAAAATTCATAGGTGGATTTATTTTCTTAATGTAATCTTCTTTCCTATCTTATTTTGAACATTTTTTCAAATTACATTACCTACTTATCTCTAACGGTTAAAGAATTAAAGCGCGTTTCAATCTTTTTGGGACACCCTGTATATATATATATATATATATATTATTGAAAATTTTCAAATGGTATCTTTTCGACAGAAATACGATAGAAACACATGAATTAATTGAATCTGTTTACTGAAAATTGAAAAGCGTTTAGATTATGAAATTTAAGCAAGGGATAAAATTTGTACAATTTAGTTAACGATTGGTAAAAACATGCAGCTGACTATTTTGATGAATGACTCAACAGCATTTAAAGATTATTTCAGATAATATATCGAATTTAAAATGTTTTTAAAATTAAATGAAATCTATACAGCTATGAGACTGATATCATTAAAAAGATCATTTCTTGACTTTTTAAGATAGTATAAAGACTATTTGGTGGAAGATAATTGTTTCTTAAGATTTGAATATCAGTTTCTAGTCATAATGATTACAACTATTCTTTATGCACAATCTCCTAAGTTGAAATATTTGGAGCGATTTCTCACTAAATATAGTGGTAAAATCTCTCTATTGGAATCTAAAAGCCTTTTTAATTATTTCTGGTTTTATATAAGATGGCAATTTTTAGACGATTTTTTAGATATTGGTACAATTTTGTACTGTCTAGTCAAGAGAATAGAGTGCATCGACGAGTTGTAAATTTTTGGTAGCATTAAGTTGCCAAACGTGATACATTAAAAGTGATTTTTTAGCAACATTAAAAGTGAAAAACTGATGCCTTAAAAGCAATAAATCGCCAAATTTCGCCAGCATTTGAGGCTTTTAAAACCCAAATCCAAACAGCATGCTCTCACATATTTAAAAAACACGGAAATGATGTTGGCTATTAATGTGAAAAGCAGTTTTCAGCACTTTTTGAAAATAAGATCTTCTAATGCAGTAACATAAACAAAATTCCTCACTCAGTAACATAAAGAAAAGTGGACTAACAGTTTATTTTAAACTAATATCAAAAATTCTAGGATTTTATACGCGCAAAATATCTCGGATGTTCTTTTCAATTTCAAGAATATTGATCTTTTCATCTCAAAGATTACATGTTCTTTAAAAAGGTTAGATCAATCTTCTTACTAAACAACTCGTCTCGGTACAAACATTATTTTTATATGAAAGTATCATGATAAAATGCAGTCATGTGTCTTCAATTTCAGTACTTCGAACTCGAATTTTTTTCGAAACCATACATTGACAAGATTACAAGAACAATCAATTTCAGCATTACCGAATTTGAGAAAAAAGCATGTTTACGAAAGTAATGAATTTCATTCCGTTTAGTTATGGATCTCACAATTTTGCAAATGGATGGATGGATGAACGGATGGATTGGATATTTGGATTTTAATGATGTAAGGGCCAAATCTGGCTATGCTGTGCCAAAACAAGTGTTGTATTTACTATCAAATGATCTATTAAAGAAAATGTTTCTTCAAGGTTAAAATACCAACAACATTTTGTTTTTATAAAATCAATGTACAATAAGTTTAAAGGACAAAGATCTTAAAATTAGAACTCCAATTATAAAACAGAGCCCAGAAAATGTTTCAAAACCCCATGATGTTCATATAAAATGGATAAAATCTGTGGCTCTTCAAATTTCAAAGATATTCTTGTGAGGGTCTTCTCCCACCAATTCACGCATCTCCAATGTTAAAGAATTAAAATACCGCATACGATTAGAATTAAATTTAAGACACTGAATTAATATGTTTAAAATTGTAATACTGAAACTGCAGTCTGAGCATATCGGCGCAGGCTGACCAAACAAGATATTTATGTGTATATCTAATGTGATCAATGCGTAGTCTCATTATTTTAACATCTATTCCTCTGATCAAGACAACAGGCGACAAGTTAATAGTAGGTTTAATAAAATGCAATTTATCTTGCATTTCTTCATCTCAGGATTCTTGTCAAATAGAAAGTATGTACTTATCATATGTCGCAAGCCGATCAGTGTGAGTGCATGGTCGTGATAGACTATGTTGGCTTTTTCATTGCCTACTACACCTACATGACTAGGTATCCAGCAGAAAAGTATACTGAGTCCCTTTGTTTGAAGAGTTTTTGAGCAATAATGAACATCAATGGCAACAGGATGTTTACATTTTGTAACCTGACACAATGTCTCTAAGGCACTCATGCTATCTGAATACGTGCAATAAAGGAATTCTTCAGAATGCGAAATATTTTCAAGTTTTGCATATGGAAAATATCACAGAGCATTATAAAACCAGTTTTGTTTAATCTTGTGAGAAAGCTCTGAAAATACAATATTGAGAAAACATGACTTTAAAGAAAATTGTTCGGAGTGAAAAGTCAACAGTGATCGAAAAGTTATTGACTCTATCTTTTAAACTGATGAATGTCCTCACCCGTTCAATACAAAAATTGTTCAAAAGGGTTTTGACCATCAATTAAAAAAAAATTAGAAAAATTAAAGGTTCATATTTTTTAATAGAAAATACCATTTTAATTCATGTATATTTTCCTACAAATGGGTCGATTGTCTTTTGTAAAATTTGGAATAAAACATTTATTGTCTCTTGAGTGTAGGGGTTAAAAGAGGTTTAAACACACCTACGCATTTCTCTTCACACAAGAGATATTTTATCAATATGAGATATAAGAGGATTAATTTAATTAAAGTAACATCCCTCCTAATGGACTTTAAAAGATAATAAAAGTTCTTCCTGTTCATGATTCGTGGAATGAAGCGTTCATTAAGAAATACCAGCAGGTGACCGAGCTCCGCTCGGAGTAAACAGGTATCGAAGCTAACTCGAAGTTTTCAATTTTCAATTGCGATTTATCAAAACAATACATGCCATAAGAAAATTTGTGAAACCATTGGTGAAAAGATAACCGGTTAAAGTGCACCATTGTAAACTATTCTAAACAATGTTAGAGTTTGGAAAGGGAACTATTCTATACAAAGGTAAAGTAAAGGCAAAGATTGAAGTGTGTTGAAGTTCAATATTTTTGATCAATTTATTTAGAAAAACCAAACATATATACATACTTAAGAAACATATTATAAACCTATAACAACATAAACATAAAACTTTATTAGTTCGCCATATTGGCTATAGATGGCAGCACGTTACCACTTGAAAATTTAAGTAGCCATTATGGCGAACTAATAAAGTTTGAAAATATAGTATCTGTAACTCCGAACTGCTCGACCGTAGTAGCGCTTCAAAACCGGCGCTAATCGATCCCTCGTGGACAAAAACCCCAGACCCCCAAGTTTACCGGAGTTTATTAATTCTGGGGCGATTTTCGACTTGGCAGCCATTCCTCATATTATAGTATTAGATAATCAAATAAATCCATGTACAGTTATGAATAATACTGAAAAGCCGTATTAGGGGGGAGAAATGTGTGGAAAGAGTTAAGGATTTGAATCAAAATAAATATCAGCAAACGAATCCAATAACTTGCATTAATGAATTTCTCTGTGTACAATTTCTATGACAAAACACATAAACATTTTTAGAAGCCTTTATTTAGAATAACTTTAAACCCAAACCCTATTTTATAGAGATCTTACTAATGCAATATTAAATTGAAATCGCAAAAACCCTTATTATCCACTATACACTTCCCACATGGTGATTTTGAATCGCACCATTATTGAACATGGTACATTTATAAATTCACTTTCTCATGCGATACTTATTTTCCAAATATACATAATATACAATCCATATATAACTTTATTTTCAAGATTTCTTGAAAAAGAACTATTTTTTAGCATTAAATTATGATATACATATAAAGCATGTTATTTCATTCACCTTTTCCTTTTATTGGGTCTATTTATCTTCCTATTGGAGTCCAGTCTTTTGACGTCGTGATGTCATTCAAATCTTATGTCCTGATTTTCTGATTCAAATGTTAAATTGTATTTTACGATAATGCAACTTCTTATTCCAACAATTATGTAACTATATTAACGAAAATTAATCAATACAATTAAATCTCTACTATAATAGCTTTTTAATACATATATTAGAGTTATAAGTTTTAAATTAAATATCTAATACATAACTTTTCAACATATATTAGAATGTATAACTTTTCAATTTTGATTAAATACCTAATGTATAACTTTATGTCCGTGATGTCTTAAAAATAAAATATTTTTGAACATTAAATTATGATACAAACATAAAGTATATTTTTATTAATATTACACCTTCTCCTTTTATTGGACCTATGAATCATCCTATGGGAGTCCAGTCTTGTGATGTCATAGTGCCCTTGAAATCTTAAATGTCTTCACAGTGATTAATTTCTTATTCTGAAACTGATTCAAATTGATTGAAATAATACCAAATGATCTCGGAAATTTCGTTAATAATATCTATTGTAATCATTTTGCAATCTCCATGCACTATGCATCCGACTTTTTCGACATTTTGATTATCATAGTTCATCAATATTTTAACCTATCTCTGTTCACTTGAACATGTTCTTGTTTCTAAATTCAAAGATTCAAACTTCTAGTATTATAATTTTTTAACTCTAAATGAATTTTTAACTTAAAATTGATTAGCATAATATCAAATTAGTCAGGAATTGTTATTAGTTGATGTCAATTGACTTATTGTCAAATGACGATCTCCTGGCAACAAGTCTCTGACAAACCGAAGTCTTGCTTATTAATAGTAAAGGATAGCCCATCAGAAAGCAGATTATCTATTACGAATTCTCTAGTATGCTTTAATGTTTTAACTTGCATCAAATATCGCAATTAAGTTATTGTAAATAAGTTATCGGCTTTATAAATTT
Source organism: Argiope trifasciata (assembly GCA_026543055.1). Taxonomy (NCBI): domain Eukaryota; kingdom Metazoa; phylum Arthropoda; class Arachnida; order Araneae; family Araneidae; genus Argiope; species Argiope trifasciata. The sequence goes on from JAPMOQ010039775.1 coordinate 1,086,770, forward strand.
TCTTTAATGTTTCAAAGGCTTTTGTAGCAGAAATTTTATTTTTGAAAGAAAATTTAATATACATTTTTTCTTACTACGTCATACTTGCCATTAAATCATATGTGAAACAAAAAAAGTATTCTGTTAACATGAAAATTGGCCTTAAAAGTGAAGGGACGATTACTTTGAATATTTTTTAAGAAGAAACCAAATTTTTAACTCTACCATTTCCTCTAAAATTGTTTCCTGAACTTTTAACTACATTATTTCAGATTTAAACTCGGTCAAAACTTCGTATGCAACGTTAATATAACTAAGTTTCTTTCTTGACTCGATTTGACGGCTTTTTCGATCAAATAGCAACGAATATGTTTGATGGGGAAAAAAAACTGCACAAAAAATGCAGTAAATCTTTTTGGGCCAAATAACATGTTATATAAGACGAGTATTAGAATTTTTCATTCTTTTCTCGGATTCTTCAGATGTTTTGCTTGAATTTTGAAGCAAGAATTTTTATATTTGATATTTCTTGAAATATGGTTTTTTTCACAACTTTCATTTCTTAAAGAAAAATCTGTTCACCTTTTTCTTGTAAGATTTTTTTTATTTCCCCAAATAATATAAGTTCTCACTCTCTTTTCACATGTATTTCAATTTTTCTAGGTTATGTATATATAAGTTTCAAATTATGATTCTCAATTTGAAGCGTCTTATTTCTGACCAGACAGATTTAAATATTTGAGGTCTTCTCTTATAAAAAGGAATCGATATTTAGTTTCCTCGAACAGGTAGTTTTGAAATAAATAGTGCTTCAAAAGCAACGCAGTGTTTGAATTTTCCCCAATTTGTCCAGTAAAGTGTTAACAATCTTATTAAGAAACTATTTCAAAGCAAATAGTTTAGGGTTAGTAAAAATAGAGCATTACTCGATACAACAATGTGGTAACACAAGATTTGCATCAAATTTTAAAAAGTCGTTTTTTTATAGTTATATTTTAAATGAATCATAAATAATGCGCCATATAAATAATACACAGAATAAAATGATTTTGAATTCATGGTAATAAGATATTATCTCTGTATAATATATTTTATCAATTTGAGGTTTTAAATGTGTACAAAATTTTAAAAATTATCCCTTCTATATTTCAGCTCTATTTTTTTTTAACCAAACCAATTTCCGTAATATTATTAAGGCAAAAAGTGCCTAAAACTTTAGCAAAACTTAACATTTCCGATATAGTAAAAGTTTAGTTTTATGGAATTCTTAATTATATCCATACAGATTTTAATGTTTCCCCACTTTTTTAATGTCTTTTCGGGGAATAATAGCTAAATTTTCAAACTGAACTCCCGAAAACAGATTAATTTTATTCTGATTTTATTATAAATCTGATTTCCTCTTTGGAGTAAGGAAAAAATTGAGAAATGGCAATTGTAGCTGATTCTTTTATTCCATTTAAATAAGGTTATGATTATTTTTATGTATACTTTAATAGTTTTTCTAAAATTTAAGAAATGTGTTTAAGTATATGTCTCTACTTTAAAAACAAAAAAAAACACACAAGCGATTAGCTTTGGAGCTATAGTAGCTTTGTTTTCTGTGTATTAGAGTTAAAAAACATGAAAATTGTCAATATTTTCAAGTTATTTAATTTCTTGATTTTGAATGAAATAAAAGTAATCATTTATCGTTTTAGCGCTATAACTTTATTGTACAATAAAACGATTTGTATCATCTTTTAAATAAAAAAATGCATATTTTGTCAATGATATTAATTCGTATCTTACATATTGCGATTTTTAACTATATTTTACATAAACATATTACATTGCTAAATTGAAACTCATTTCCCTTTCTTTGACAAATTTGACTTTCCCTGTCACGACAATTATTAGAACATGAGTTTTCTTTTATTGCAGTTGTGCATGTGAAGGTTAGGTTTATTTCACGGGTAAACAGGATATAATGGAAGAGGCATGCTTTAATATTTTTAATTTTTAGTTATTACTTTTAATTTTAGGATCAAGCAGTATCAAAACATTTTTTGCATCATCCATTTATAATAAACTTTGCTTTTTCCCGTTATATAATATGATATATAAACATTTAATCTGAAATTTACCAATATGCATAGTGAAATTAAAGTTTCTGACGTCTGAATTATACATCTATCATAACTTGGTTTAAAAATGTTTTTCAAAGAAAAAAATCCAAAAGGCAAAAAATTTTCAAACATTGAATGGAAAGATTTAGAAATTATTAGTCATTTTGCAAAGTAATTGTGAATCAATTAGCCGACATAGATGTTTGGTGTAAAATAATACTGTTTCCTTACAAAAAATTTACAAATAGAAAATTATTTATTCATTTTAATTCTAAAACAACCTTTGCTTGAATTTTAGGTTACGCTTTGCATTTTTTAATAAAAAACTGTCTTATGTAAAAAAATCTCTCTCTCTCTCTCT
>JAPMOQ010039797.1:0-17488 GCA_026543055.1 Argiope trifasciata
AATAAATTAGCCAATATGTGTGGAGAAGATGTGTTAACAGTACATCAATACCAGAACTGATTTGCAAAATTTTTCCTTCAAATGAGGAGGCCAAAAACCACCTCGATCAGTTTTTTTTACAACAAAGACCAAAACTTTTATGAGCGTGTAATCATGTTACTACCAAAAATAGGGCAAAAGGTATTAGACCAGAATGGCAATTTTATAATTTAATAAATAATTTATTCATTAAACGAAAATTTCTTTTCATTTTGACAAAAAAAAAAAACGAAAGGACTTTCCGAACAACCCAATATATTCTCGTGCAAATGAATAGACATACTTCTTCCATTAGGTTTTAATCAAGATTTTGCAAAAACCTTATGAATTTGATGTAAAAGTAATTGTAACAGTAAATTTCATCCTTCAGCCTTTTTTAGTTTTCACAGACATTATTCCACAAAAATGATCTCTGAAACTTGGATTCATCAAAATTTCCAAGTGAAGTTTCTGGATAGTTGCAATATTTTTTGTGTTTTCTATACCACTTGCCATTGCGGGCAAGTCGGCTTATGAAGACAGTGATTTAAGCCGATAGGGACATACTCTTGCTTTAGTTGTGCCAAATAGGACCAAGAGGACTTTCCCAGTCACACATCAATTATTTGCTTGCACAATCCCTTTTTATAGGAGGGAACATTTATACATCTCACATATTAAGAACAACTATGCCCGAGCCGGGATTCGAATCCAGGAAACCAAAATCACGGGGAAGACGCGATTTCCCTATGCGAGGAAGCCAGCGCAATATTTAAAAAAGTTTATAATATCGGTTAACTTTTCAATATATGTCTGTGCACAAAATAATTTCAATTTACACGAAAAAATTGAAAAAAAAAAGCACCTTTTGTATTTGACAGAATAAACAGGGCGGATAAATAGAAAGAAGTTTAGTTTAGTTTTATTAACGTACCGTTTTAAAGCAACACGAGGGCTATTTTGGGACGGACCTCGCAATTTTGAACCAAGGTCAGATGACGAGGACGACACCTGAACTGGCACCCCCCTCTCCACACCACGCCACACCAGCGGGAGGACGTTTGGCTTGACAGATTTAACGTGCAAGAGACCCCCTCACACCACGGTTAGATCCTGAAGCCCTCGAATCGAGTCTCGAACCTGAAACCCTCCGACTCCGAAACCGAGACCTTACCACCAGGCCATCACGGCCGCAAAAATATAAAGAAGAGGTGTATCGGCAAAAAATTCATCAATGTTGTTTAATCTTCTTTTTAGTTACATAGATATATTTATAAGAATTCTTTGTGTTTCTTAATAAGTGCATTTCTAAAGGAATTTTAAAATTCTAAAATTTATCAAACTTTGATGTAGCATCTTTTTATGATTATAGTATATGAAAAAATAAAAAAGTACATCTCGATGCCTTGTTTGAATTTTATTTTAGTTTCTGTAATCAATAAAAATTTACAAAATTTTATATTAAATTCTTAGGATTTTTTTTTGTTTTTTTCACAGTCATTAAAAAATTGAAAGTTTCTGAAAATTTACTATGTATATAATACAATATATGAATCAGTGCAATTAAAATTAATATACAAAGAAAGATGTTAAGCTTGAAATTTGCTGAAGACTTTATAAATAGAATATTTATTTCGATTTCAATGAAATAACCTTTTAAAATATGGTTTAATGAATTTAATTTGCTTCAAATAATTTTATTCTTTTCTTTTTAGGTATTAGCTTTATGATAAAAAAAGGAATTACAAATACAATTTCTGAAAACCTTTTAAAAATTTCGATCCAAATATATTTAGGTAATAAAAAAATAAAAAGTCAAGTGTAATAAGAAAAAATAAGTTATTATCAATTTCTTTGGCCCTTTATTCTTTCAATAAATCATAAAACCAAATGCTTGTGATCAAATGCAAGTTTCTTGATAAATTAAATGTTTACATTTCTTTTAATTGAAATGATAAAACTACTACTCATTGAATTTTTCTAATATTAATTTGGTTTTTATTAGTTGACAAAAGAAATAAAAAACTATTCGAAGGATTCAAAGAAAAACATATAAAAAATTAAAAATACCAAAATGAGAAAAAAGTAATAGGAACTCTTCTGACTTATTATACTTCCTTAGATCTTTCGAAAAACTGCAGTGCTTGCCTTTTTATTTTGTTATTTGAATATTCGATTAAGTTTTTACCCGATAAAGAACTAGTACTTGAGTATAAGAGAGCATTTAAAAATTGGAAATAGTTCTATGAATTGGTTTTCTTCAAATATGTCACAAAATACAAATTATTTTCTCTCGTTTATTGCATTACAAATGAAACTGAAATGAAATTTATCTGAAAGGATATTTATTTTCTGAAACAGAAATTTTTTGAAAAGGAATAGGAAAACCCTCCCATTAATACAGAAATGCTTTTAAAATTTCAGTGTTCCCATCTCCAGAGAGCTATAAAAGGCCGGCAATCTCAAGGAATTGAATTGAGATCGGGAAGCAGAGTCAACCATCAACCAGCATCGAGTCCTCTGAGGAATAGTGAGTTGACAGGCAGCTGTTAGTTAAAGCGTAGAGACAGAGGAGAATATTCAGCCGTTTGAAGAGACTTATACTAGCGTAGAATTAATCTATGAAGATTCTCTCTGCAGCTGAATTATGTACATCAATAAATACGCTTTTAGCATGTAATTCATGCCAATGGATCACATTTAAAGCATATTTAGTAAATGAAGAAATTTTAATAATTCTTGCAGAATTTTTGTTCTTCTTTAGAAGATACAATTCTCCCTATTGGTCAATATTTAAACCATTTTTCATTGCCATGTTTCAACCATGTTTTATTTTAATCATCTTACACGTAGAAGAAATTGTTGATCTCTACTATTAATAAAGGAGAATGTATCCCTGTTAGCTTTCTGTCTCGATGATGGTTGCCTTAGAGTTATTAAATTTGGCATAAATATATTTTATATGTTGGAAATGTGTATCGATTAATTGTGTAATTGTCACTGAAATTTTAGAGGAATTTTTGAGCTTTTCTTCTATAATTTCCAAAAATATTATATCACAAACTTCATTTTAAAAATGACATAAAATAGGCTTTTAAAGGTATCAAAGCAGTTATGCTACTGCTTTGACAAATCTTTAATTTTGCTTTCAGAACTATTAGAAATACTTTTTATTGTTTCAATAAAAACAAATCATTTTTGTTGTTTCATGCGGTATGGAATCGCATGCTCCTCTTCCACTATTTAAAGTTAAATAAGAAATATTCTGTTTATTATTAGCGGAAGTAATATAATGAATAAAAAAATTTCTGCTCTAGAAATGAGATTACGAAAAGAGTTCTGTTTGTAATTGCATTACAATCTCAAAGAAAATTGCATTAGGAAGATAAATGTTCACTGTAAGTACAAAAAGCAAAAATTTATTGAAATGACATGTGTTTACTGTCCATAGCGTTGTTGAGATCGTCACAATCACTAGTTTGGGGTTAAAATGTTGAACTAAAATTATTCAGAAATAATTTAACCATCAGGTCATCCGGTCTGTAAAGACTGCTAGCAATAATAAAAAGAAAAGAAAATGTGATTCTGACTAGTATATAATAAATAAATAAGCATAATATTAAATATATATATTTTTTAAAAAAAGCTATAAAACAGAGGGTTAGTAAAAAAGAAGAGGATAGAACAGTCTCAGGAGAAAAAAAAAAAGCGAAATAAAGAAGAATAATTAGAAAGCAAAGAAAAAAAATTCAATACAGATTTTATTATTTAAAAACAGTTTTAATTTACAGTATTTATTGTAGCAAAAAAAAAAGAGAAACAGACACACAATTTTTCAAAAAATTAGAAGCCAGGTATGTGAGTTACTGGGATAATTTGTAGCACATAAAATCACTGTTTAAATTTCTTTTCGGAATTCCCAAACCGCTGTTCTTTAAAGAATAAATTATTGAATTCCCCGTCGTTTAAACTATCCGTATGATCATTAAAATGAAGTTGTTTGGCGTAAAATACTGGGGTAAGAATATTCTACGCAATTACTATAAACCGATCCATCGACTCATTCTCCCGTGTCAAAACGACGCAATTTTCCGGATGCCGTATGCAAATTCTTCGTCTTTGCACAACAGCCTTCTTTCATTAAGAGATTAATCCCTGGCATATAAAGAATAAAATTTTCCATCTAAAGTAAATCTCTTGATTCCCGTTTCCCACATCGAAGGAAGCGGGATAGGGGAATGGCGAAACATTTCTGTCTGTAAATCTTTTGGGAATTTTCCCTGCGAAGGGCGATAAATCATGTGGATCGTCCCGAATGGAACAATGTGGCAAGTGAGAGATTCTATTGGCGACAAATGACTAGCCTTCATTGCTGTTTTGAAAGCTCCGAAATTAATTATTCTTCCGCGTTATTTTGTGAAAATAGCAAAATGGTTTGATTGTTCTTTATTTCTTTAATCAGGGGAACAGAAGTTGGAACTTTTATGTGCCCAATTATTCTAGATTGTCGAGTTTATTTGCTATTTTGGTAAGAGGAAATAGAAGGAAGATGTGACTCTTAACTTTTACTAGTAGCATTTGACGATCCACTGTTTGGTTTATTTAAATTCTATAAAATTTCTTATACACAATTCAACAGCTTTACTTTAATAGTCTTACATTGCACATAATCCATCATAACCGAGATAAGACCTTTAATATCAAAGCATTATTAAATATCTAATTGTGAGAAACCATCTACCTTTTAAGTTTTGAGTACTGCAATTTTTATAAGTATTATTCTTCATGTAAAATCCTAAAATAAGTTTTCTTGTTCATTATACCAACTTTCACGACAATAATGTTTTTAAGTAATTAAGGATCAATATGGAATGTGTTTTTAAAAATTTTAGTTAAAAAGGTTTTAATTTTTTATACGATTTAAAAATAGAATTTTAACTGAATCATTCTGAGACAAATTATTATGGGCACAAATTAAAATTTTATATAGTATGACTTATAAGTGGAAACGAAAAACCGATATCGTAATTAATGATAAAAAAGTAATTTAATTTTAACATTAGAGAAGAAACTCGATTGTATATTTTGATGGACGAGTTTGTGTTTCATAACATTGGAAAAGCCATCAAAGTGACCATTACTATTAAAAAGGTATATTTGTTTTCAGACCAATCTAAACTAAATCAAACTTAACGTTAAAAGCACGTAAATTAAATTTGATGAATTTATTAAAAGAAATGAAAAAAAGGCATATAAATGAAAAATATATCATCAAAAAGATAATTCAGAAACCTTTAAGGGAAATTAATAGTTTTGGAAATCATCTATTTCCAGTAAGAAAAGTCACAGCTAGTATCCACAGTGATGGTTCAGCCTATTTTCATACTCGATTCTTAAACTTTGCGATTAATGTTTGGTTCTCAATTTCTTTTACATATTCTTATTGAATGAAATGTTTGACAAGGCGAGTAACATTTGTTATATAATAATTTTATTTAATTAGCAAAGTGTTGGATTAAGCGCAAGTGTAGAAACTGAATATAGCAGTCAGCTGAAACTGTAGTTCATCGACATGTTTTTATTTTGCTGCTCTCATTTCGTAATAAGAGCAATTTCTGCACAACATAGCTTTTCATATGTATAGAGTTTTCAGCACTGGGGAAAAAAATCCCTAAACATTTGCTGAAACAATGAAAATGGTTTGAATTTCATTCCAGAATCGGAAAATATTGTTAGAACTTTAACAAAAAAAAATCCATCATAATTGATAATCTGTCAAAAGCAAAGGTCATTTTTAAGCAGCATATGAGCTGTGATAACAATATCATCAATTCGAAATTATTTAACGTAATCATCGGAGAATTAAAAGAAAAATTAACCTATACTAATTTAAAAGATGTCGACAATGATCCTGATAATGTTATTCCACTCTCTTTCGAAGACAACGGGGGAAAAAAGTCTTTTGAATGAATGCCATCTTTTTCTTTAAGTTTTGGCAAATTCTTTTAAATACGTGTCTTCAATTAATCATACTACATAATGCACTCAGAATTCTAGATAATTTTATTAAACGGAATGACAAAGCTTAAGTTAAATAAATGCAATAATAATAAAAAATCAATAATATTTTTATTCGCTTTGAACGCTTTAAATGCTTATAAAAATCATCGCCTATAGTTTTTTTTTCATTTTTATGTTTCACTATAAATAAATAAAAATATATTTACTGGAAAAAGAATTCTTCATGTCAACGAGCTTAGTTCAAGACCTAACGATTGCAAAATATGTATTTCGAGTTTTAGTTTTAAAGTTTAAATTTAAAAAATACGAATATTTAACGTCGGTATTTAATCAAAAACGTTATTATTTTTTTTAACTGAAAGGCAAACAATGCAAAGAAAAAGATACTCAAATAAAAAAAGGTTATTTTTCCTTTAGATAAGATTTTTTTTCGGCATTTATGAAATATTTCTGAATTGAGATTATCAAAAAATTAAATCTGATTTAAAATTTTATCTGAAATTCTGTTTTTGCCTTAATGGAATCTTAATTTGCGATAACATTTTTATATAATATTACAAACAGAAAAGAAGATAAGGAAATAAAAGAGAACAAACTATTATATGGGAGGAACTGTTGTATGGCGAATCATAATAAGAATTCTTTTTTAGGTTTTAAAGAAAAACTATGAACGATGAACAATATTTCTTTTCGAATCTCATTCACATTCGTGAAAACATTTAATTTGTCAATATTATACATTAATGAGGATTCCTCTTTCCATTCCCCCAAGGGAAGGCTCTGAAAGTATTTTAAATTTCTTTATTAGTTGATAATCAGCAGATTTTTTCCGTCGTATGATTGAAAATACCAGACATATCTGGTATTTTATATCGTTTGCTCTTTCATGAAAATAAAAATAGCAAAAAAAAAAATGAATAAATGTTTGTGATATATATCGAAAACAAAACTTATTTTAAACCAGTCTTTTTATTTGGGTAAAAGTTATTACCGCAGGTTTGTCCATTTTCTTAATAGAACTGTGAAATTTTGAAAGTCTCACTGTATAAATTTAATTATTTAATGAAAGTAAAATTACGACTATATGTAAACATAACACATAGTATCATAATTTTTCTTAAAATACCAGATTATTTATGTCTTGCATGTTAAATTTACTTTAACCCTTAAATGGAGATATAAATTTCCTCGCGCGGCCCAGATGTATGTTGTTATAATGACTCCATTGTTATTTTGCTTTTTTCTTCTGTTGTAAAAAGCATCGAAATTTATTTTTGGAACACGATATGTAATTGCACGATATCTGGAAAACATGTAGTTGCCAAAAATATCAATATAAAAAATGTTAAATTCTATAATAGTTAATGTTGAAAAGATATTATAAGAAGCACCTAAACAATCTTTTAATGAATATTGTCTCCTTTCGAATATTAAGAAATTACACTAATGTTAATAATTTTTAAATTTTAATAAACAAAAATGAAGTATACTCTATTTTGTAGATATTTCTGTACCCTTTTTTGCATAATTCAAACTAAAAGCAGTTTTAGAGTTGTAAAGTCAATCAGTCCATAAATAAAAACAAAAACTTCGAAAAAGAATTACTCGGTAATGCACAAGTGTTCATGCTTAAACTTTTTCCAACATATTGCTGAAAGAAAAACTTGAAAGTACTGAGGAGGTGATTTTTTTCAAGGATTAAATGCCCCGTGATAATCAGAGCTAATAAACAATACGGAGTCATTTTGACTCCCGTCTTAGTTACGGGTTAAAAATATATCAAAATTAAATCGTAAGCAAATGGAGAATGGATTACTATTTTAGTTTTGCTATTGTGATATAGTTGAAAATTTTGAAACGAAAAAAATATTGTTTGACATTGTCTTTTCATTTAGCACCAGTTAAAGCAAATATTAAATAAAAAAAATCAAGGCAATATTAAATTAAAAAAATTTCCAACTTGAAATTTTTAAGCTGTTTTATTTCTTTCAAAGCATTGATATTTATTTGTTTATGAATTAATATTCTTTTCAGAGAAAGCGAATAATATACTTTTTTAGAAATTCAGTTCCTACTTAGGTCAACGTAGAACAATTTTATTTTATATACTTTTTATTAAATATTTATCAAAAAAATTTATTGGAAAAGCAAAATTTATTGATTTTTGCAAGAATTGAACTCGCATTCAGCATCTTCACGTTTAGTATAGCTTTCGTTTAGTTATATCAACGTCCCGTTTTGAAACAACACAACGGCTATTTGGGGATGGACCCCACAATTTTGAACCTTGGTCAGATGACGAGGACGACACCTGAGTTAGCATCCCCCTCTCCAAACTTCTACATCGCTCAAAAGGGAGGACGTTTGGCCCCGACGGATTTAACGTACACTAGACCCGCCTGCTTGGAATAGGGCCTCGAGCATGTAACCCTCCAGTTCCGAAGCCGAGATCTTACCACCAAGCCACCGCTGCCCTTCATCACCTTTACGTGAAAAATACTGAAATCCTTGCATTTTACTCATTGAACTACTGCCTGCAGATTTCAATTTTCATTACAAATTTCTAAAAGTATATTTAAAGTATTAAAAATTAATGGAATTTAATTAATAAATTAATATAAAAAACTGTATTAACATCAATTGTCATCCAATACAAGTTTAAAAAATGCATTTGAACTTGAGTGGATGAATAAAAAGTATTTTATTAATGATTGAACATTTGAACAAGTATATAAATAAATATATTTATATAGGGAGAGTGCGACCTAATAAAATTATTAGAATGAAAAAAGTAGCTGAACTCCTTGGAAAATTTTTAATAGTCCTTTTAATAAATGTTTAAACTGCCGAAAAGAATAAGTTCCTTACTAAAGAGGAAGGAAAATAAGGTTGAGGTAGGAAGAGAAAGCTTTACTTGCAAAAGTAATAGTAACACAGTTTCGTGCGATATATTTCTTTTATGTTATTTTCTTCGTATGCATTTAAAAACGAAAATAAGTAAAGAAATTTATTTTGAAGGAGTATAAACTGAAACGACACAACCAAAATACACTAAGGAGCTTTTAGTATAGTCTCCAAAACAACAAATAATTTTTAAAATCTTGTATGCTATCCATTTTCCAGAGCAAAAAAATACTTTTCCATTTGCATTTAAATATCTCTTTTTGACCAGTTGATGGATTTTTAAAAATAAAAATGTATGAATTACCGGCTGCATAAGCAGTGAAACTATTATGTCTACTGTCAGAATTAATTCTAATATTTTGAAATATTTGTTATAGCGCCTTAAGGTGGAAGTTTATTCAAAAACTGTCAAGACAACTGGTTTGTTAGAAAACATTTCAGAAACTTTGTCACTTGTTTCATTACGAATTTTAAGTTAGTACTTTTGGGAATTTAGTGTCAGAGTTTTATGCAATATAAAACTTTAAATCTGAGGTTACGTGAAAGATAAATTCTAGAATATTACGAGAAAGATTCTGGAATAGTACAAGAAAAGTTTAGATTTAATATTTACATGTTTTAATATTAGTTTTTACAAATAACTAATTGGAAAATTTTCCAATATGAATCAATTTTTTAATTCAAGGAAAATTTAATTAAAAACTATAAAATTATTTTTTAACTATCTCTTAAACATTTCTTTTTTCAGATATTTTAAATCTATTATTGATGTAGTTATTAGGCCATTTATTTATAACCTAATATCTGCATCAATATTATAAGTTATTTGTATGCCCATGGTCTAAGAATATATTTTCATTTGTTGAAATTGTTTGACTTTTTAATAATTCCTGATGAAATATTAGGAGAAACAATATAAACAATATATTATTATTTAAAATCTGAAATTTATATTACAATTCAATTTTTTAGGCAGAATTACGATTTCAATCATTCTTTAAAATAAAATCTTTGCGGAATTTGTTCAAAAAGTATTCTATGCATAAACAGAAAAAGCACAATTTTTATATATTTTTCAGTTTTTGCTACAACGGAAAAAGGACTAAGCTGTAAGAATATTTTTTAGATGTTTAAATATTTTCCAGCATAACATTTATTTCCGTAACTTACATGCCTTGAATTCTACAGTCCGATTTTTTGTAACCACTTTCAAAAGCAAAGATGGGAACGGATAAGAAAGGAAACAATAACAAAGCAACAAAAAACTCAATAAGTTACTTTTCTCTTCTTTTTTTTTTTAAACAAATTCCTCAGAATATATGTATGTTGGTGTCTTTGGGTATCATTAAGTATAGGGATGACGAGCTTGTAATTTTCCGGATAATATTATTCTCGTTAAAAAATTATAATTTTTCTTAATGTTTGTATTAAATATATCGAAATTTTATCTGTGAATACTAAACAATAAAAATGTCAAAATAAATTTGAAGTCACAATCAAATATATTTTTTGCTGAAAGCCCCCAGTTCCCATTCGAAAAGAATGAATTGAAGCAAATTCGTAATAGTTGATAATGCCTTCCTCTTCAACTGATATTAAATATATATATACGTAACCAATAAGTTCGCCTATTGCATAACGCGAAAACCAATCACATTTTTCTTTGAAAATTGGTTAGACCAAATATTTTATCTACCAAAACATTTTAACTTCACTGAATTCAGAGAAAAAAGAAATTGTTATTATTTGCTTTTCTCAATCGGCTAAGAATCAGTACCTTTTTTGTTTTGTTATAGAAACATAGAATATTTAAATTGTCAAAAAATGTAAGTTTGGAAATTCGATGAATCTATACGTTTTTGACCTCTCTAAGTAAAAAAACAACTTCGGAATTATGTATGTCTATTTCATCAATAAGAGCTAAATCGGTAGAATTTGTTGAGAGATTTTTTTTGCTAAATGCGTAAATCTATCAACAAATTAATTAACCGCTCATTCATATGGATAGCACAATTACTAAAAATGCTGCGAATTAAGGAAAGGAAAGTTAATGCGTAGTTTTACTATAAAAACTGTAAGTAGTACTGATTTCATTAGTAATCTGGAAGAAGTATATTCTTAACTGTTTTTTACTACGTAAATTATCCAAAGTGAAAACGTGATATATCTGAGTGGTTTTAATTGCCACCTATGGACAAGACTGTGAGCCTGATTCATGTTTTTTTTACTCATGTAGCGCTTCTGAAATTTTTCGACATTATTATTTTTATCATATGAACAGTCTTAGATTATGAATTATTTGGAATTTGAATTTGTTTCTCTGAAAAGTAATAAAATTCAAGAGATTAATTCATACGTTTCACCAAATTTTCACAAATTACTAAGAAAAAATAATGGAAGTCGCAGTTTATAAAATAGCTTAAAAATAAAATCATAAGTAGAATCGAATTTTAATGGTTCTTAAAGACATACATCTTGTTATGCCTTTAACGAACGAATGGACGAATTTCAACGGACTAATACTTTTAAATTATAAAATAAAGTGAAAAAATGTAGAATCTGAAATCAATAAAATTTCCCCAAAGCAAACATATCATTAAAAGGAACAAATCATCCTCAAACCAGTCTATTTTGTGTGAATGTGCAATGCGATAACTGGAGGGAATTCAATTCAAAAAAGAAAACTGCCTCCGGACAGGCAAAGTGGGATTGACGAATCCTATTATCCCTGAAAACTGTTAAAGACCATAAACTTGCTTTCAAAGGATGAATTTCGCCCTCAAACGACTTGAAAACAAATCGTTCGGGAGGAAAAAAGTAGCGGAAACAGATAACGATATTGTCTATCCAACATCCTTCTATAAAACTATTATTCTCCCATCCTACGTACAAAAATGATCCCGACAAAATAAAGAGTTAACTTTGAACTTGTTTCTTTTTATAAAAAAGAAATTATAATTTGTGTTTTGAGGAAGTGCACTAACTAAAAGGAAACCCAGACTTTTTAGTCTGAGTTTTGAATCATTGTGGAATCACTGTGGACCAGTGCGGGTGGATCATTTTTGAATCACAGTGGACCATTGCGGAATATGCATCAGAGAGACTCTCTACTGTTACGTTGTTTGTCCTTAATCGAGAATCCTAGGACACTGAAAGAAATCAAAGCTTTTCGTAGAATTTCGGACCTTTGATCTTAAAAAAAGCTTTTATTTAAAAGCATAAGCAAAACTTTCCTTCTGCAAATGTTATCAGACTTGGCATTTAGAATGAACTAGTTTTTTGGGTCAATTTATTTACATTTAATCAAAATGAGACATACTGAAGGAATAAATTCTGCTTAGAGTAATTATACAACATTGCAATAGACACATGCCTTTACCTTATACGAAAAAATATAATAGTCATTTTCTAAGTTTTATAGGTATCTCGTATTTTTTATGACATATTTTTAAGGGATATTAGAACTAGATCGAATTGGTAACAGTTATTGAAATAGTTTTTCATGAAGTCAAAAAATCAAAGAGGAAGATATATATTTAGAAATCTCCGAATCAATCTTATGCGGAATATATTTTTGCACTATAATAATTCGGAAAAATTACATTAATACGACGCCAGTTTTTTTAACTCTAAAAGAGCAAGAATTCTTTAAACATTCTCTGTAGCCAATAATATGCTATATTCATATCCATAAATTAAAGATAATGCAAGTTCAGAAACAGAAATAGACAGAAGCAAAATAAATGTGACTTATTTGTAAAGCCTATTTATTAAACAAAAAATAAAAAGCAAAAAAGTTGCCATATTTTTAATATCATTTACAAAAATTAGGATTTTTTGCTCCTTGGAGCGAATTATAAAAATAACCTTGTTAAAAAACCAATATTACATGGTTTGTATGATTGTTAATACATACTATATCCCTCAGACGATGCAATGCAGGCCGTGCCACACAGATGCATCATGAGAATCAAATTATAGATTTGATCTTGGGGAATATTATACTACTCATCAAACAATGCTCTTCGAATTTCCGGTAGGCTTATAGGAGATTATCGGCAGGTTGCAACTCGTCTACCAAACATGTCCCACACATGCTTTACTGGATTAAAGTCCGGTGAGAATTCTGGCCAGTTCGTAAACGTAAGTCCATCATAAACGACGACGTTCGTTTACGATGTCTGCAAGGTGAGGACGGAAGTTGTCATACACAAACAAGAATTTTGCGCCCATGCCGCTCCGAAACAAGCTTACATGTTTTTCCAGAATGATCTCCGGATAAATTAGGTTGGTCACGGTTCCAATTTCAATATGCAGGATAGTTCTGGAATGCAGAATAACTTCTCCCCAAACGAGAAATCAAGCACCATCTTAATGGAGTCGTTCAGTGATGTTCTCTTGGTGGTAACGGGTACCTAGTACTCTCCATATGAGAATGAACATGCAAGCTAAAACTGGAATCGTTGGAAAACATCACACAATCCCACTGTTACAATGTCCACAATGCGTGCTTTCTACTCCAGATTAACTGTAGGCTAACAGTGAATCGCTGTAAGTGGAACACATCTGAGAGTCTTACGAGCATATAGACCTATCTATTCTAAGCTTCTGTACATGGTCGGCCTTGAAACTGTCGAGTGGGATTAGAGAGCTGATGAGACAGATCTGATGCTGTGCTCGGTCAGTTTCTTTTGGCAGTAACTGCGAAACACCGATCCTCATTCGGCGTTGTAATTCGAGGGTGACCTGTGCTGAAAAGTCCACTCACATTACCATTATCTTGGAATCGTTGACAAAGCCTGGAGATGACACTCTCGGTGATTCAAGTTTCTTGGATACTTCCACATTCTAGATGGTCGATAAGCGTAAAAAATCTCCAGATCTTTGCATCATAAGTATGCGATTATGAAAGGCTTATAAAACGCTTCCGAAAAATTTTACTTCTTTGGCTGTATTCCTTATACATCATTCTCTTACATTCATCATTGTGATATACTATTGGTGCCATCTGGTGGCTCCCTGCAATTTACATATGATTTTTGAAGATGTTTGTAGTGATATATGCATTTTGATTTCGATTTCAGCGTGACTCTGAAATTTCCTTAATTCATGGACATGAGTGTAAAGCATCAAATTATTGCAGAATATTGAATGGTGAGTAAGAGACACCATCCGAGTGAAAAGGATTAAAAGGATTATAAATAATGTATTGCGTCGACTTGTTACCACTTCCATCTTCTTGAAAGGTATTTCATAGAAATATTCAATAATATACATGGTTAAATCAAAGGATTTATAGGTAAAAGTAAATGGCACATATTTGTGGGAATTTTTGCCTTACAAAACGAACAGAACTATTTGTTGAAAACGAAGCTTTGAATAAGGGAGCTTTCGTTACATTCTTTAATATGCCGAAATAAAACAGTTTCCCTCGCATTTCCTTGAAAAAAAACTTGTTTCAGATACTCCTTAGTAAATTATTCAGCCATGCAGAAGTATGAATGTTTAAATCATTAATTTCTCTCGGGATGTTGAGCATTCTAATGAGCAGGAATGATAATTGTATTAAGGTGAATTTTGGTGAGATTTCTGTTATCAATTAAAAATGATTATTTTCCTTTTCGTTGCCTCGTTTTAAAGGAATACGGAGTTAAAAAACTGTTATAAATATGAATAAAATCAAGTGATTGCCATTTCCATCTTCTTGAAAAACATTTCATTAAAATATAATTTTTTATAAATAAATTGATAGTAATAATAAACAATTTTTTAATAAGTAATAAACATAATAATTTTAAAGAAATTAAGTACATAAAGACACTTAAAAAATTCATCTATCTTTCATAACACATATTTTCCATATTTCAGATTTCAAACTGATGTTTTCTGTATTTATATGATAAAATAAGAAATTTTCCGCATCAAATATAATTTTTCGAGCCAAAGATTGCAGTCCTTTGGGTTAAGAGAATCTCAAATTTAGGTAAATAATAAAATATAAAGCTCATTTTAGTGCTATCACCATGAAATTTATTTTGACTTAAGAAAATAACACTACAAGAAAAAGTATTTCAAAATTCAAAAAGTTTAATAAAGTATAATTTCATTTGCTATTCCTTAAGAGCTTTTGATCTATTAATTTAAAAATCTGATAATCTACTTTCAGATAAAAGAGCACCATTTGTCAAAAAAAAAAAAACACCGCGATGTTTTGGCCAATAGTATCTCATTAACTCAAAAACGAGATATGAAAGAAAGGATGGCGAAAAAGTGTTTATTAATTTTAATTAAACAACATACTTGGTTTCGATATCAGTTGATAAGTTTTCTATATTTCATTATTAATAAAACAACATTTGATATTTACTTAATCGTTTTCTTTCCCATATTACGAATAATTAAACTTAAAAAATGTTAGCTTTCTCTTTCCCAAAAAGTCATACATTGTAAAGACAAGAAAAAAAATGTAACTAACATAAAATAAGGCGAAAATATTCTATTTTCCCAAAAATTAAAAAGAGAACTGAATAAAAAATGAAAAGAGAATCATAAATAATCGTTTAGTGAAAGTAAAAAGTGCCGAAGGCCTTTTATGGCTATGACATCTTCGTCAAAAATGTTATTTAAAAATTATGAATGCTGTTAAATTGGGTCCGGAGGCATCAGGATAATTTTCTACGACTTCTTGTTCCTACGCCACTTCGTATAAATGACTTTAGGATAGAACTTTAAAGAAGAATATAGACAGAAAGGCATTAAAAGGATTAATATTTTATTTTTGTTATGATAAATATGTCAACTGTAGCTCTGATATGGATATGGATATGCTTTTCCGTTATATCGTTCTTAATATTCATCAACTCGAATTTGAGAAAAGATGATCGATACCAAAAACTGCATGTGAAATAAATTGATTAGTAATTTAGTGAGTAATATAATAATTTTGATTTACTGATAATATACCAGGTGATTATTAAAAAAATATCCCAATATATGAGACCGTAACTGCCATATTGTTCACAGCAGTGGAATAAAATTTTGTTTTAAGGTATTTTTAGGAATGCCCCCAGGAATCGTATGAAAAACAATAAAACTCCAGTTAAGGCTACATTGACAAAATAGCCAAATTTTCAAATAGAAACAACTATTTTATTGGAATATATTTTTAGTTGCAATAGGCAATAAGTAGTGTTTAAGATGTATGTGTAAATCGAAAATCCTCAATGAGAGACAGATTGAGAACAGCAGAGAAGCAACAGAAAACGAAACATTTTATTGTGCATCACAAATTTTCTGCTTCACTTTCTTTAACCACGATGACTCATTTCAAGTAGCAAATGTTGCGTAGAACGAAAGCACATATCATGCCGAGAGGAATTTGTTGATTTTCACTTCGCATTTTTTCTCCTTGACGATTTTTGCGTTACAGGTACGGTTCGAAAAATGCTTACTGCTTTTTTTTCTAATGAAAACACATTTCAATAAAAAAACATAGGTGCTGCAGTTTCAAAATTGAAATTTTGTCATTATTATCATAACTGCTAGATTTTAATTGTTGATTCTGAGACTATTGACTTGAGTACACAAATCGAAATACCTTGAACCAAAATTTTATTACGCGCCTGTGAGCAGCATAATATTACAGTCCCATGTGTCGTAATGACTTTTTTATAATCACCCGGCATTTGATTACGTAATAAGTTTTACTTAATAATGTTGAAACAAAAGTAAATAAAACTAAATTAGTTTGGCAAAAAAATTTAAAAGGAATATTTTTCCAAAATATTCTTTAAATCCTAGGATGATGCACGCTTCAGGATGAATGAATATTAAAGTATGCTTCAGCTCTGCAAACTCAAAAGACTTTCTTTTTAACAGCAAGAACAGTACTATTAAAAAAATAAATCTTACTATATCGGAGGAGGTGGAATTATTTTTGAAGGGATCTTCAAATATCTTCTTGATTTAATTTATATTTGCATTCAGTTTTACTTTTTACAGGACGATCAGAAAAACAAGCATAAATGAAGAAAATGTTAATTAGTAGACACTAAAAATAAAAAATGCAAGCTCATAAGGATTTGTGAAAACTTGAAGCAGGACAAATCTCTACTAAATTCAAAAAAAGAAAAAAAATCCACAAAAAATAAAAATGTGACCTTTGTTTTGTTTGATTTTTTCTTTATAATATTTTATTTAGATTAAATTTACAATTCAGTTCCATTTTAAGATTATTTTGCAAAAGGAATTTAGAACAGGATCTCATTACAAGAGGTTGATGTGTAAGTTTCCAGCTGTAGCTACATTTTAAAGTGAGATGAAATTTGCAATTGAAATGAAATTGTGTGTTTTGAGTACATTATTAGATTTTATATTCATTTTTGTATATATAGTGTTAATTATAATAAAAATAACATGCTATTTGAATTGAAACTATTAGGTTGTTCGGAAAGTAATTTCGTTTTTTCCCGACAGAGGATTTGTATTTTTCGCACCCAATTTCATACTTAAACCGCAAAATCATTTTATGTTTTAAGAGCTGATA
>JAPMOQ010039798.1:0-12486 GCA_026543055.1 Argiope trifasciata
GCGTGTTGGCTCATGAAAATAAGTTTTCTCCTCCTTATTGAGAAGACAGAGACAATTATTAGAAATAAACTGCTCGATCTGTTGCCCACGAGAATTTGTTCTGTCCGAGCCCCACAAAGTAGAATGGCCGTTAAAGTCACCAAGTAGAACAAACGGCGCTGGAAGTTGATTCACTAAATTGTCAAGATCTTGTTGACGAATAGAAGTATTAGGAGGTAAATAGATACAGCAGATTGTAATTAAAGATCTTGCATGCACCTGAACAGCAACAGCTTGCAAATCAGTATGAAGTGAGAGAGGAGTGCTCGGAAAGGAGTTGGAGATTAGAATGCATACACCCCCAGAATTATGCGAGCTATTTTCTGCATCCTTCCGAACAATATTGTATCCCCGTAATTTAAGCGGGGTGTTTGTTTTCAAGAATTTTCCTGAAGGCAGAAACAGACGGGATGAAATTTGTTAAGAATTGTTTTAACTTTTGTTAATTTGGGACGAATGCCACGATAGTTCCATGAAAGACAAAAACCCATTAAGAAATGTTAGTTTTAAAAGAATTATTTGGAGCATTAGATGGAGTTGGCGATAAATCGCAACTCATTTGGAGGTCGTTATCATCCTCTTCAGATGGATGAAGTGAAATGCTATCGGGACTTTTGGGCACGCCACCAAAGATAGATGACAAGTCCTTGCAGACGTTCCCCTGACTAGCAAGTCCCAGAGCGACCGAGTTACTCTTAGTTGACTTTTTCATTTTTTGACGAAGATCTTCTTGAAGGATTGTACGTTTTGAAATCTTAAGTTTTAAGGCTTTGTTAGGTTTTACTTTGCGATGTGGTTTTTCCGGTTTACTGGGTTCAGAAGCACTGGTTACAGAATTTTTAGATTCTGTATCTGACACTTTTGGTGGAAAATTAGTTTTTGGCATATTCTGCCCACAATTTGCACAGGAGCAATTTACGCAAAATTGTTTTTTGGCAATAGAGGCGTAAGTCATGCCTGGTGTTGGTGTTTGAGAAAGTACTTTTCGCCTGGCTTCAGGGTAAGGAATATCTTCCTTGAATTTGACCGATACAATCTGTTTTTCCAATATCCAACGGGGACAAGATCGGGAAAAGTAACTGTGGTTACCATCACAGTTAATGCACTTTTCCTGGGCAGTACACTGTTGGTTGTCATGACCTTTTTCTCCACAGCGCGCACAAGTGAGAGTGCCGTGGCAGCTGGATTTAGAATGCCCATAACGTTGGCATAGGAAACATCGGAGTGGGTTTGGGATATATTTTCTAACGGCCAACTTCATGTAGCCGACTTTCACTGATTCAGGTAATTTAGGGTTGTTAAACGTGAGAATAAAGTGCTTAGTAGGAAGGATTTGTCCATCCCGCCGGATAGTTATACGGCGTACAGGAGTTACTCCTTCATGTTTCAGTTCCGAAGTAATTTTTTCAATGGAATCATTAAACAATTCGCCACACGTTATAACACATTTTGAAGAATTTAAAGTAGTATGAACACTTACGCTTACAGATATTGTCCCCAGTGTTTTTATTTTCAGTATTTGTTGTGATTGCTTGTGGGAACTCACTTCAACAAGCAAATCACCAGATCTTAACTTCCGTGTCGACGATACAGTACCAAGAGAACCAGTAATAGCCTTTTCAACGAGAAAAGTTGAAACATTATGGAAGGTCTCATTGTTCGAAGAAATTCTTTTAATTATAAAAAAATGATCAAAATGTTGAAATGAAGAAGTATGATTGATTTGTTGCCCACTGAAGGGAGTCGCTTTGGATTTGCTCATACGACATTATAAAGGATTCAGGCCCAGCGGCATTGCCCACCACGGAGCCCTACAAGGGATGACAGTAACTGGCTCTAGTTGTACCTAGCCTCAGCACTTATCATAACGCTAACTGGTACCTATACGCTGAGAGTTACCCCCGGGGACAGTGACCACCCTTAACGCCAAGCCCAAGGAGTAACCCCTTCGCTTGATCCCAAGCAGACTAACAACTCGGTTGATAGCTACCGGCCGATTGATGCACCGGGAACCACAGTGCACCACCCGTCTAATGGGTCGCCACGCACGGCAAACACGTGGGGGTATTTACTGTCCATGAGAAGCAGGAAGCAAACAGAGCGGCGACAGCTTCTCATGGAGAACTCCCTCGCCTACCCTCGAGGGAAAGAAAAAAAGACAGCCAAAAGCAGAAGACGGAGGGGAGATTATACCGAAAGGGAGTAAAGATCCCTGGGTACCTCGGGATTGGGACACCCGTACTCACCTATAGTAGGTGAACCCCTGAGGGGCTTCGTAATCCCAAAGGAGGAATACAAGAAGGCCGGTTGTTGAATAGTCTGTCCATACTGTGATCCAAAAGTATTTTCCTCAAAGGGTTATTTTCGGTCGATAAAACTCAAAAATAAAAACAAAAGGATAGCATATGTATTCTATGAGTCAAAGATGGCTCAAAATTTTCCACATACAAACTCTTGATTGGAGATGTGTGGAAAGAACCTGAGCATAGTCTTAAAGCCTGATGGTGGATATAATTAAGTCTTGAGAGGTGTGAAACACGCGTGGATCCATAAACGATACACCCATAATCTAATTTGGAACGAATGATGCTTCTATATATGCGTAATAAGCATATGCGATCAGCACCCCAAGCAGTATTTGAGAGAACTTTTAAAATATTTAGAGACTTGAGACAAGTCTTCCTCAAATATGTAATATGGAGAAGGAAAGTCAATTTTTTGTCGAAAATTACACGAAGGAATTTGCATTCATTTTGCATGATTAATGGTGTGTTTTGAAGGAATAACTCTGGATCTGGGTGTAACAATCTTCTACAGAAATGAACACCAAACGTTTTTTGAGTGGAAAAGGTAAAGCCGTTTTTATTTGTCCACGCTGTCATATTATTGATTGCTGTTTGTAGCTGTCTTTCAATAAATCTCATATCTCTACCAGTAGAAGAGATCTGAAGATCGTCTACATAAAGTGATTTTTGTATGCTAGAAGGTAAAACTGATAAAATATTATTAATTTTTAAAATGAATAGGGTTACACTTAAAACTGAGCCCTGAGGAACACCCTCTTCTTGGCAATAAACATCAGAATAAGTATTTCCCAGTCTAACTCTAAAATAACAATGTTCTAAGAACTTTTGTATAAACAAAAGCATATTACCACAAAAATCAAGCTCAAATAGGTCTTTTAAAACCCCATATCGCCATGCTCTATCATACGCCTTTTCTATATCAAAAAAAATCGAGACCAGATGATGACGTCTGAGAAAGGCTGTACGAATGGCACTTTCCAATAACATCAGATTATCTGTTGTGCAGCGACCTTTGCGGAAACCACTCTGAAATGGTGAAATGCATCCATTCTTTTCTAAAACATAGGTCAAACGTGCATTTACAATCTTTTCAAGGAGTTTACACATGCAGCTGGTCAATGCAATTGGGCGGTAGTTGAGGGGGTTCAAAGGATCTTTATTAGGTTTCAATATTGGAATGATAGTGGCATATTTCCATTTTGATGGAAAATAATGCTCTGTCCATATTCTATTAAACATATATAAAATATTTCCAAGGCAGTCCTCTGACAAATGTGAGATCATGGAGTATGTGATGCCATCAGGACCTGGTGAAATTTGCTTAGTTGTGGACAATTATTTACGTAATTCTTCCATAGTTAAATCAACATTATACGACAGAATCTTTTTTGTGTGAATACGATGGGTAATTTTTTCTGTTTTATTCTTATATGAGAGGAATGGTTCTATATAGCTCTGTGCTGCGCATACAAATGCAAATGTTTCTGCCAAAATATTAGCCATTTCCTGTAAGTCACGTATTTCCTGATCATTCACTTCTAAATAGGATACAGGATGTTCAGAATAAATTCCACACGCCTTTTTTACTAGATTCCACATTTCTGTTGCTGAGATAGAAGAATTTATATTTGATGTCAGTTGAATCCAGGAACTTCGTTGGGCTTGGCGCCGAGTACGCCTGGCTATAGCTTTAGCTCTTTGAAATAAAATAAAATTTGTCGTAGAAGGCCGCCTTCGAAACTTATTCCATACATTTTGTTGATTCCTGCGTGTTTTTGTGCATTGACTGTTCCACCAAGGTTTCCGAAATTTAGGATAAGTAGCACTAGATTTTGGTATAGTTTCATCTGCTGCTCGGAGTATTGAGGAAGTCACATTATCAACAACAACATCAAGATCTGGGTGTTCTACCATGTCCTTTGTTATTTTGGCTCTGTTAGCGAAGCTGATCCAATCAGCTTTATCAAAAATATAACGTTTAGGTCGTTGCGTAACTGTGACAGGTATATTACTTTGAGTGAGGAAAATTGGGAAATGATCGCTTTCACATAAATCGCTTCCTACTCGAAAAGTGAAAAACGGAGCAATGGGAGCTGAACAGAGAGCAAGATCTAGGCAATGGAAAGTTTTGCTACCTAAAGGAAAATGGGTATGGTCACCATTATTCAAAAGACAAAGACAGTGGTCAGTAATAAATTCTTCAATTTGTCTTCCACGAGGATTCGTGCTATTACTACCCCAAACAGGACTATGAGCGTTAAAATCACCAGTTATTATGAAAGGTGTAGGCAATTCAGCAACTAATCTATCAAGTTTATGCTTATCAATGGCTGAATTAGGAGGTAAGTAAAGAGAACAGACTGTAATCAGACGCGGAACCGCAATACGAACCGCGACAGCTTGCAATTGTGTATGAAGTGTAATTACAGATGAGGGATAGTTATGAGATACGAGAAGAGCAACACCACCAGAGGCTCTGTCAGAGTTACTATCGCTTCGAATCAAACTATAGCGTTTAATTTTTGCAGCATCGTTTCGTTTTAAGTAAGTCTCTTGTAATGCAATGCAGACAGGGTGATAATTGTTGATAAAGTCCTTAATTTGGTGCGTTTTATTGCGAAAGCCACGACAGTTCCATGAAATAAGTGTGTACATAAAAGTTAACGCTTACGGAGCAATTTTTTCTTAACTTTGCCTGCAGTAACATCGCCGGGTTGAGTAGAAGAGTCCATATCCGTTTCAGATAGGTCCGACGAGGATGGATTAATCGATAAAAGTTCATCGGAAGTAGGTGGATTGCTGATTTTAGTAGATTTTAGTTTTTTTCTTTCTTTTGTCGGTTTGTTATTGTTTAAAGCCTCAGAGTCTGTATGAGTGGCAGTAACTGCAACAGATGAAGGAAGACTGGAAGTATCTTGAGGCATTGAAAATTTGGACACATAATATGTAGGTTTAGTCGAATTTTTTTTCGATGGTATTGTATTGGTTTTTAAAAGTTATAATTTTTTGAGGGGAGGGCAAACGACCTTCGTTAACAATTCTTCGGTTTGAGTTGAACTAGCATTAGTGTTTTCCAATTTCGATTTTAAAAGAGAGGAGTACGATTTACCAGACTTGGGTGTTCTGTCATTAACTATTTGGCGGGCTTCTCTAAAGGATATGTTATTTTTAATTTTAATGGCCAAAATTTCTTTCTCTATTTGCCATTTAGGGCAAAATTTAGAAGATGCTTCATGAGCGCATTCGCAGTTTGGACATTTCAGTGTTTCTGAATCGCAGGCATTAGTTTCATGATCAAATGAAGAGCATTTACCGCATACCGTTGTACCACGACATGATTGTCGGGAGTGTCCATATCTCTGACACTGATAACATCTCAGAGGATTAGGTACGTATGGGCGGATGTTGCATCTTAAATATCCAGCACGTATAAATTTTGGGAGAATAGGTGTCTCAAAAGTGACAACATGTTTTGTGGGTATTAATCGTCCGTCCCTTCGAACATGAATTCGACGAGCAGCACGGACCCCCTGGGATCGTAACTCTTCCACTAATTCTGCATCAGAGTGTTGCACAAGAGATTGTTCCGATATTACCGCACGTGAAAAATTTAATGTCTTATGAAGAGATATTTTTACTGGCAAAGAGCCTAAAGTAGTCAGCTTACTAAGATTGTCTGCTTGCTGTTTGGATTTCGTTTGTATAAGTAAATCACCTGAACGCATTTTTTTTATATCTGATACCTCACCAATAGAAGAAAGGATCAATTTATGAACAAGAAACGGAGAAATTGAGTGAAAAGATTCATCTGTATGCATAATAAAATAACGTGAACTCGATGTTTCTTCAGTGACGCTGGTGAAAAAACCCATACAAGGAGGAATTCAAATTCGAGCCCCGACGGCACCTCCCTCCACGGAGCCCAACAAGGGAAGGCAATTGCTGGCTCTGGAAATTCCCAGCCTCAGTATCCACCTTGGCACTAGTCGGAACTTATACGCTAAGGGCCACTTCCAGGAACGTCTACCACCCTTAACGCAGAGCCCCAGAAGGTGACCCCTTCGCTTAATCCCCTTGAGCAGACCAGCCAAATGGCTGGGATACCAGCCGATTGATACACCGGGGACCACAGTGCTACACCCGTCTAATGGGTCGCCACGCATGGCAAACACGTGGGGGTAATTGCTCTCCATGAGAAGCAAGAAGCAAACAGATTTGATTGGATTGGATTTTGGGTTTTAATGGCGCAAGAGCCAAATATGGCCATACTGCGCCAAACAAATGGTGTTAAAAAAACGTCTCGTACAATTCAGTCATCCAATTTAAAACTTGTCATAAAATGAAAAACATCCAATAATTAACAGTATCAGTGGTTTTAAAAATGCAAATTACATCCCATAATTTTTTTTTTCCAAAAAAAGTTAAAAGATTAAAATACCACCGAAGTTTAAAAGGTGAAATTGTAACATGAAAATGTAATGAAAACGTAAAAACTCCAATAACATTAAAACAAGTACAATAAATAACACTTGTTCCAAAGCAATGTTTTAATAAACAATTACAACAAAACAAGTGAAAAAAAATCACTGTAATCTTTTTATTCGATGTTTTTTTAAGTATTTCTCCTGAACTGGTGTACTTGAAGATTCTCAGTGATATTTTTTAAGATCAACCCATTTTACTTGGCATTCTTCGGAACGTTGTTTAAAAATAGTTTTATGAACTGTCGTTGAAACAATTGAAGGTTCCGGAGCAAGTGGAATTTCATCAATTGTTTCATTGGGTTTGTTTGTGTGTGGAATTTAATGGCGCAAAAGCCATACTTGACCATACTGCGCCAATCAAATGGTAAAAGTATAAAATACATTCAAAACATTTTTGGTTCAGATATGTAAAGAAAATATTGTAAAACTATGTTTTAAAAATATTTTATCTTCTTGAAAAATTGAAACAATGATTCATGAAAATTCAAAACATTGATGGAATTTACCAGAACACAAAAGGAATGCTTAAACAAAAATTAATAAAAGCAAAACCTATATCGAAGTAAAAAAGCCAATAGCTCTTAAGAATATAAAAATATTTGGATGGTATTTTTCACCCACTAAGTCTTGTAATGTTAAAGACGAGTTAAAAAAACGAGCACGATAAGAATCAAAAACAGGGCATTCAATCAAAATATGAAAAACACTAAATTTAACTTGGCAGCAATTGCACATAGGCGCATTTTCCCCGAAAACTAAATGTCTGTGGGTGAAGCGCGTATGTCCTATACGGAGACGAGTCAATTTAACATCCATCTCACGTATAGGATGGACAGGCCACAAGGTAATGTCAGTTTTCACAGAGTGTAGTTTATTTTGGGTTTGCTGATCCCATGAATTTTGCCAGTTTGAAAAAATGTGACGAGTGATTGATTTTTTAATATCATAAAAGGGAAGTCCTGTACTCAAGATTTGCTTAGCAGATTTCGCAGCCAAATCTGCGTTTTCATTTCCCTGAATGCCCACGTGACTCGGAACCCAACAGAAAATAAATTGAAAACCATCATTTTGTAAAAGCCGTAAAGTAAATAAAATTCTGATAGCAATTGGATGCATTGCATTGTGGAAGTGTGAAAGGGTCTCCAAAGCACTCATGCTATCGGTGTAAATGGCATACTTATGCTGAGTGGAGCCTGAAATTTTCTTTAGGGCATAGAAAATTGCCATCAACTCAGCAGTAAAAACAGAACAACAATTGTGAAGACGGTGGCTCAGAATATCAGATGGAAATATTATGCCACAACCGACTTGACCATCTGATTTCGAACCATCCGTAAAAATTGGATCGAAAGATGAATACCGACAGCGGTGGTAGAAAAAAATCTGTTGGAAAACAACAGGGGCAGTTGAAGATTTATCGAATCCAATGAAAGGATTCAAGTAAGAAATCTGTGGGATATCCCATGGTGGCATACTAAAACCATCAACAGCTTTAACAAGAGCAGTGTTAAGGTCCGAATCATGCAGGAGCAATTTGGCTCTCTCATAAAATGGAAGTATGTGAGAGCGGCGGGCATTATATAGTCGACGAAGGCCAACTGGCAGTGACATTTGGCTCAGGGGATGTTTTAGAACAGATTTCGTTCGAAAATAAAATAAGGCAGATAATTTGTGTCGCCTTAAAGAGAGGGGCAGTTGGTGACAGATAACATAGAGGCTATCTACTGGAGACGTCCGAAACGCACCACAGCAAATGCGCAAAGCAGAATGATGGACAGTATCCAGTCGTCGTAAAACAGATGAACGGGCTGAACCATACACCATACATCCATAATCTATACGGGAGAGAATGATTGCCTGATAAATACGGAGAAGTGAGGTTCGATCGGCTCCCCAAGATGTTTTTGACAGAACCTTTAAAATATTTAAAGACTTCTCACACTTCTTCCTCAAATTTAATATATGCGGAAGGAAAGTAAGTTTCCTATCGAAAATCACTCCCAGAAAACGTATGTCATTCACAACAGGTATGGGAACATTTTGAATTTGAACGTTAGGATCCTGGTGAATGTTTCGTTTCCGACAGAAATGCACGCAGCGACTCTTCACCGGCGAAAT
Source organism: Argiope trifasciata (assembly GCA_026543055.1). NCBI lineage: Eukaryota > Metazoa > Arthropoda > Arachnida > Araneae > Araneidae > Argiope > Argiope trifasciata. The sequence continues at coordinate 8,948 of JAPMOQ010039798.1, forward strand.
ATTGTGTCCGTTATTATCGCACCAAGCCACCACTTTATTAATGGCATTTTGCAGCTGTCTTTCAATTAGATTCATATCGCTGCCTTGGCATGATATTTGTAAATCGTCAACATAAAGTGTTCCATTAACAGATGAAGGCAATTGATTCAAAATCTGACTCATATGAACAATAAAAAGTGTGACGCTGAGGACACTTCCCTGAGGAACTCCTTCAGCTTGAGTAAAATGATTAGAATAAAAGTTCCCTACACGAACTCTAAAAGTTCTATGAGATAAAAAGTTTTGTAAAAAGATAGGAAGGTTTCCTCTGAAACCGAGATTAAAAAGTGTTGAGAGTATGCCGTATCGCCATGCACGGTCGTATGCCTTTTCTATGTCGAAGAATATGGAGACAAGGTGGTCTCTTTTAACAAATGCATTGCGTATTTGGGTTTCCAGCAATACGAGGTTATCGAAAGTAGATCGACCTCTACGGAAACCACTCTGCAACGGGGAGATACATCCTTGTTTCTCTAATTCGTACATAAGACGAGCATTTACCATGCGTTCAAAGGTTTTACAAAGGCAGCTCGTCAGAGCGATTGGCCTGTAATTCAGGGGGTTGGATGGATCTTTGTCGGGCTTTAGTATGGGAATTACAGTTGCTTCATGCCATTGCCTGGGGAACATTTGCTCATTCCAAATTCTATTGAATAGTATTAACAGATTGGAAAGGGAAGTTGAATTTAAATTGCGAAGCATATTATATGTAATTCCATCTGGCCCTGGACTGGTATCATGGGTATTAGATAATGCTGCTTCCAGTTCAAACATACCAAATTTACAGTTGTAAGGAAATGTTCTTTGGTCATTAAAACGCAAAAGCAATCTTTCCGCGTGATTCTTAGTTGCCAGAAAAACAGGGCTATAAGAATCAATTGCGGACACTTGTGCGAATGTTTGGGCAAGAATATTGGCCACATCTAATGGGGAAGAATGTATCTCATTTCCAGTATTTAAAACAGGAATAGAAGATTCACTATAAATCCCATTAGCTGCCTTTACCTTTCTCCACAAAGTTTTACTGGAGGTATTGGGTGTTATAGAGGAAACGAAAGATATCCACGACTCTCTCTGGCTGCGGCGGCGAATACGACGAGCAAGCGCTTTAGCTTTCTTAAAAGCGACCAAGTTCTCTGTTGTCGGGTACCTTCTAAAAATATTCCACATTTTCTTTTGATTCTTATGACTGTCGCGACAGGCTTCGTTCCACCACGGTCTACGAAATTTTCTTAGACGTGGGGAAGATTTCGGTATGGTGTTATTAGCGGCGTTTATTATAGTTTTAATGACGTGTTGAACTGCTTCCGAGAGGTCTGATGTACTGACCATAGTCAGAGTAATATCTGCCAACTGTGAGAATTCATCCCAGTCTGCTCGCTGAAATATGAAACGCGGAGGGTGTAGATTCGCACTGCCTCCTTCAGCATATGAGACAACTATAGGGAAGTGATCACTGCCGTAAAGATCATTGGTAACTGTAAAAATAAGGAATGGTAGTAGTTCGGGTGAACAAATGGCCAGGTCAAGGCTATGGAAGCTACGTGTGGGTTCATGGAAATATGTTTTCTCTTCACTGTTCAGCAGACAGAGGCAGTTGTTTGAAATAAACTGCTCAATCTGTCGCCCACGACAGTTAACACTATCCGAACCCCACAACGTACTATGACCGTTGAAATCGCCCATGAGGATAAAAGGTGAAGGGAGCTGTTCTATAAGTGTGTCGAGATCTTGCTGACAAATGACATCATGAGGCGGTAAGTAAATGCAACAAACTGTGACCAATGTTCGTATGTGGACTTTCACAGCCACAGCATGTAGAGATGTGTGTAAAGTGAGAGGTGTACTCGGATATAAATTGGATGTGAAGATACAGACACCACCAGAAACGCGAGTTCCTGTGTCTGCATCTTTGCGAGTACAGTTATAACCGCGCAATTTAATGGGGATATTGGGCGTCAAGAATGTCTCCTGAACACCCAAACAGATGGGATGAAAGATGTTGAAAATGGTCTTGATGTCCTGAAGTTTGGACCGAATACCGCGACAGTTCCAAGAAAGGAAGGTACCCATTAAGAGAGTCTTTTTGAAGAAGGAAGAGAAGAGACAGTGGCTGGAGTTGCCTCAATTTCGCAACTCATCTCTAAATCGTCATCATCCTCAGATGGGTGTAATTTTATATCAGGGTTATTATTTGATATGGGACCGAAGATAGATGTCAAGTCCTTATGGACAACATTCTGTGTCGCTAACCCTAAGGCGACGGAATTTTTTGACTTAGATTTTTTCAATTTCAGAGTGATGTCCTTATGTGGAAGACCACGTTTCGCAAGCTGCAGTTTCAGTGAATTTTGGGATTTACGTCTTGTTTTAGATTTTTGTTTGCCAATTTGTGATGTTTCAGGTGCACTTGTTGTAGAATTTCCTGTATCTGAATCTCTATTGAGATTTCTAGGTTTTGTGGAAGATTGTTTGCAATTGTTACACGAGCAGTTCTCACAAAATGATTTTTTTACTACGGAAGAATAACTTAGGCCAGGGGTCGGGGTTTGGGCTTCCACCTTACGCCTGGCTTCAGGATACGATAAGCCTTCTTTTATTTTGACTGTTATGATCTGTTTTTCCAGGTTCCAGCGCGGACAAAATCGAGAATACGATGGGTGGTTGCCATCGCAGTTCACGCACTTTTCCCCTGCTGAGCACTGCTGGCTGTCATGCCCCTTAGCAGCACAACGGGCGCAAGTAAGTGACCCGCGGCAATTGAGCTTCGAATGGCCAAAGCGCTGGCACTGGAAACATCTAAGAGGGTTTGGAATATACGGACGGATTGGTAATCTAATATAACCTGCATAAGCGAACTCGGGTAATTTTGGTGTTTGAAATGTTAAAATATGGTGTTTGGTTTCAATAAGTTGTCCATCTCGCTTGATATTTATACGGCGAACATCTATCACTCCTTGTGGTTTCATTTCGTTTTTAATAATTTCTATGGGAACATTTAGCAATTCTCCGCAGGTTATAACACCTTTGGAGGTATTCAAGGATTGGTGAGGACTGACTGTAATGGCTATTGTTGCCAATGCTTTGAGTTTTTGAAGCTGCTGGGCTTGCTTTCGAGAATTCACCTCTACTAACAAGTCACCAGAGCGCATCTTCCGGATAGATGTAACTTCACCAACAGTTGCAGTTACAGCTTTTTGAACTAAAAATGGTGATACGCTAGAAAAAGTTTCGTTTTTATCAGATGTTCTTTTTAGTACGAAAAAGGAATCAAAATAGTTAAGATGATTAAAGGAAGTTGGAACTTTATGATGCCCACTGAAGGGACCACGTTTGCAAGCGCCCATATGACATAGAAAAAGGATTCGGGCCCGACGGCACCGCCCACCACGGAGCCCAACAAGGGAAGGCAATTACTGGCTCTGGTTATTTCCAGCCTCAGCATACACCATGGTGCTAATCGGTACCTATACGCTGGGAGTTACCCCCGGGGACAGTGA
>JAPMOQ010039802.1:0-12046 GCA_026543055.1 Argiope trifasciata
GCGTATAAAATTTCTTTTATGTTTGAGTTACCGAAATATATTTTTTTATTTAGTCTTATAACTTAACAGCGCGATAGACATTTGTGTTTGGTCAAGTACAACTCCGTTTTGTTGGCCACGTAGTTTTTCGATATATCTTTATGAAAATGAAAAGGTTTGGGTGAAAACATCATTATGTTTTAAAATCCTCCGCTGGCCGGATAAAATCAATTGGCGGGCCGGGTTTGGCCCGCGGGCCGTAGTTTGGACACCTCTGCTCTAGATAATAATAAAAAATTCTAGCTGGAAATAACTTCAACGTTTCCGAAGTATTTTTTCCTCAAATATTGCTAGGAAATTACAATTACAATAACGAATTATAAGAAAATACTCCAATTATTAAAAATTCGATAAAAAGATAGTGACAAATTCCAAGTATTTTACACTTCCTGAAAGAAACAGTCAATTACAGAATCAAATCCATTCTAAGTGGCTGTGAAGATGATAAAGTAATGAACAGCATGGTCTTCCCAAAACTCTCCTTTGCACTATATAATGAAAATTTTATCCTAGAGAACACCTTGTAAGGAAGGCACTAAAGTAAAATAGTTCCAAAACATTAGCGTTTCTCACGAATTCAACAATTTTAATGAATCTATGAAGTGATTCTTGGTAAGTATTTTGGCGATTAAGGCCTAGCACGCGATTAAAAGTATCCGAAAACCTAATATGGGCATTCTTTTCAACAAACATTTGACGTAAATTACACTTGTAGTCACAAAATCGGATACCATATTTTCTATATTTATGTCAGTACGTCTTTGAGTTATAACATTTCCATGTTTCTGAATGTACAGATCGAAAATAGTCAATCTGCTTTTGAATTTAGTTCAAAATTTGATAGATGTTTACATAGATGTTTAAATTTATGTATCGAATTTTATTTATCTAGCTCTATTCATTTTGTAATTGCTGTGTTAATATATATTCGAAGCAGCCGGAAAGACAGATTGCTCAGGAAGTTCTAAAACATGAAAATTTGTCAAAATCTCGAGAATGAATTTGATGACTACAATACTTTCTACACAAAAAAGTACAAATGGGATATGTTAGGATAACGAAAATAAAAAATGCGTGATAAAATAAATAGTACTTTTTAACATAGCGCTATCAAACTTCAATTTGCTTTAAACGGGGCGTTAATATAACTTAACTAAACTATCAAACTTCAATGATGCCAGCTAGCGACGGTTCCCAACACTTTTTTCCCTCCCTTCAATCCTTTGATAAGTCTTGTTTTAAATTTGTTTACCACGTCAGTTTTTGGGTGAAAAAAGTTTTCATTAATGATATTCGAATAGGTTAGCATATTTGAACGGGCCGAATGAAATTGTTAAGATTTATTTTTGATTTTACATTTCATTTCATTTTTGTAATTGTATTCATAACAATAAAATATCTATAGTTATAGTTTTGCTATAATTTTATTGGACAGTAAAGTGCACAGGATAGAGTTATGTAAGGAATAACACATAGGGCAAATGGCTTCCAAGGCTTTGCTGGCACATACGCACACTTTTGTCGAAAGTTTCCAAATTGATTTTGCCCAAATTTGTTTGAATTTCGTTGATGCATTGTTGAATTTTCTAATTCAATGCATATGTGCTTGCGGCTTGCTAGCGTAGACCTTTGACTTCAAATAACCACATAAAAAGAAAGCCAACGATTTTAAATCTCATGGTCTAAAGCAGTGGTGGGGAAACTTTTTTTAAGACGGGCCATTAGTAATAACTAGACGATCGTAGCGGGCCAAAGAATAATGCTTAATCGTTAAAAAGTTTATGTGTTCTATAAACATATACATATATTATTACATACACTTATTATTTTAGTAGTAAAAAAGCAAAAGGTAAGAAAATTATAAGCACAAAATATAAAATGAATTTAGTGTAGTTCTTGATGTGAAGTATTATCACTTTATTTTCTGGTGTCATTACTGGTTAATGGTGCATGAGAAAAATGAAATTGAAACTGTTTTATCAAAATTTCATCATAGTCTGGTTCCATTTGCGAAGCAGAAATTCTTAAAACTGATGAAAGGTGCTCATCTGTAATTCTGTTTCTTAAAGAAGTTTTCCTAAGCTTCATTGTTGAAAAGATTTGTTCGCATATATAAGATGAGCCTAACATTGTCATTATCTTCATTGCATGAGTAATTAGATTTGGGAAATTATCTGGACTTAAATTTTTATAGAATTCTAGTAATGGTACTGTATGAAAAGTTTGTTTCAGGAGAGTATTACAGTTCAGTTCTATTAACTCAAGTTGAAATTTATCATCAACTTCTTCGTAATTAACATTGAATGGGGTCGCAAAAATACTAAACTCTGTTTCCATTTTTCTAAAGTCCTGAAATCTCCTTTCAAATTCTGAAGATAGTTTTCTCAAATTAATTTCGTATTTTTTAATCTTATTGTTTGATATAGTGAATTTTAAAGATTGTGTTCTTGGAAAATGAGAAAAATCAAATTTAGAGATCTGATTAGCAAATAATAATAACTGTAATTTGAAACTCTTCAGGTATTGCCAAATATCGTGAAGAAACTGATTTTTCCCTTGCAATTTGAGATTAAGTTGATTCATGTGTACGAGGAGGTCTGTGAAAAAAGCGAAATCAGAAAGCCACGTTTCGTTTTCTAAGACTTCAAATTGATTATAAATGTCTTTATCAAGAAAAAAATTCCCAATATGCGGGTCGTCACATTACGAAGTAAGAATGCGTTCAAACATTCTCATGACGGCACTCTTAAACGGGCCGGATTAAACCTTTCCGCGGGCCGGACTTGGCCCGCGGGCCGGACTTGGCCCGCGGGCCGTAGTTTCCCCATCACTGGTCTAAAGGGTCAATTCTCTAATTTTCGAACTGTAGTCGCCACTGTCGTTATTATTTAAAATATTCCAGATTTGCCATTATTTTTAAAATATTTTCCCTATAATGAAAAATCGCTGTTCTATTGTGAAAAGCTCCGTTTTCACTAACCCTAAATTATTAGCTGTCAAATAATTTTTTTAACAGGGTTGTCAACATTTTACTGCACAAATGGTGGCAAATACAAATGGGATAATTCTGGGACACCCTTTATTAACTCTAATATGCATAATTATTTCTACATATACCAATGTATTATATATTGGGATATTGGATTAATTTGAATTTGTTGGTCGAAAAGCCACTTGCACCTTTGATGCTCCACATTTACAATACATGTTAGGAATTTCTGGACTAGTAACTCCAATTTCCATTACTTGATTTCCCAGCATAATCATTACTCCACATTTTTTTCGTGCACCGCTTCGCTAACCAGCAAAGTCATGAGGTCACATTTAAAATAATTCCTAATTTAGCTAGAAGATTAGCAAAAAAATGAACGAAAATCAATGCCCACAGACAAGGGAGTGGGTCAGACTTCATCGCTTTATAGAAATTGCCGTGAGTATAACGACTGACCGCTGTCTGCTATAAACTGTACATTCATGAACGATGGGCACGAAACGAACAAGTGCGTGCAAAGGGCTTTGGGATCGAAGTTTTAATCCATTTGAGTGCTCTTCAAAAACAAACATGCATGAGTTAGTTATAAATATCTTTACACAAGAAGATCCAATAACATAAATGCGTCGTGGTAAATGGGTTAGTAGTTTAATAACAGCAATGCTGATGAAAGCACCGTTGCGAAATTTTATAAGCAATTGTAAACATCCGCTTTATTTGTGAGTGTAACAGTAATTTCCTTTGGGTTATACAATATTTGTGAGTGATTGCGATCAACCTCATATTGATTTAATTCGTGCTATATAAACTGCTGTTCTACCATTTAATATACTTTCTGATATTAATACTTCTATTATTGCTCATTATATGTCGTATATGAAATGGCCACAAACCTCTACCCCAACCCCACATCTACAATTTGTTTAGATAATTGTGTAATCAAGTCACATATTACTTCATAGTTTTTAATTTATTAAGGGATAGAACATGAGTTAACACGTGAAATACATGAGCATATATCACTTCAATTACGTTAAATAGTCGGCTTTTTTGCACAATATATATATATATTCTTAATGTTCAAGCAGGTTTCTTTATAAAACCGTAAGAATTGTATTTCTAAGTCTATTTTTTGGCGATTTACAAAGACTTTTATAGTTGTATTTACTTCGTTTTAACATTATAATCTACATCAATTAAATACTAAGTTTTCAAATTCTAATCTTTGACAGAATTTTTTTTATGAAAATCCTCATAAATTAAAATTTAATGTATATTTTATTTTGTTCAAATATGTTACATTAGTTTCTAAATGTGTTCAGCAGTTCTTGAACTGCAGAATAAGTAATCCAGTCATTTAAAAAGATTTTTTAGTAGTTTTAGTATTTCACTACGTGGAGAGAAAAAAAAACGGAAATTTTGTTTTACTTATCAATTGCACCCCAATATTTAAGGAATGCATAGAAATACAACTAGTTTTTTAGTTCGGAAACTAAATAAAATATGTCTTAAGCTAAATGCAAAATTTTAAGCACATCATTAGATAAACTTCTAAACTGGAAGATTTTTACTTTGAATTATTAGCCACACACAAATAAACAAACAAAACTTTTTCCAATTTTTAACAGTCTGTTGCACCTTAGCTGATATATTTTGGTTTCATATTTTTTTTTTTCAATCATTTTTTAAGCAAGCATTCAGAAATAACTATTTTTGAATGATTGCTTAAAAATGATTGGCTACTCAAAAGTAGTCGCATACATTAAGAATTATCTGGCATTAATTTCAAAGTATGGTCAGTTTTATGGGATTTATTTTGCTTTAGCTTAATGAATTCGGACTCGATGATCCCATTCGACAAATACCTGGCTCGGGTATTCTTTTGACGCATAGCTAAAATTTAGGGATGAAAAATAACCTGGAACCAGCCACTCACATGGAAGGGTCAGTTACATTCTGTTTTTGTGCAAAAAAAAAATTGCCCCCTGGTTCCGATGCACTAGAATTTTTACATTAGCCGGACTCAGAATTAAGAAATGCAACTGTGTTTATCCACAACTTATTCTTTCCAGTCTATGGATACATTGATGACTATTAAACACTAGCCGCCATTGGCGACCAGCTGGTTCGCCATGAGTAAAGCGTTCTAAAATTTTCAATTAAATCACATATTCATTAGCCTTGAAGTAATTCCGGGCATTGATTGACCTGAAATTAGTATTTTCTTTAAGATGATGGACGGAAAGTTCTAAAAGTACACCTTTTCCTAATAATATTCTTTAATTTTATAAATCAGTCAGTTTGAACCATCGGTTATGCTTCCAAAATATTAAAAAAAAAAAAATTTCGATGATGTTGCCAAAATATTAAATATGTTTTTTAAAAGAAAGCGAGAAAGGGAAAAAAGTATTAAATTAATGATACAGATATTGCAAACGATTACGTAAATATGCCATTAAATCGGGATTTCAGTGCATATCCTGTCAAAATTCAATCAAGTTTACCATAAATAAAGATTTATTGAGTTAATGATATAGATATTGCAAACGATTGTAGAAACGTTTGCTTTGCATTTATTTTTTAAAGAAAATATCACATTTTATATTTATGTTATTTTATCCAGTCACGTGCTGAAAGTTGCATTTCAGTAGATTTATTTTGCGAGGATAATTTTTTTTATTTGAACTTCCGGCATTCTTTTATTTTATCCAGTCACGTGATAAAAACATGGTTAAAATATTTCTTTAAAAATTCATTAAAAATAGAAGTTTACATTATAAATTAAAAAAACTGATACCATTAGAAGGCTAATTTTTTAATCTTTAAATTGATATAAAAATCATGTTTTTGCAATAATATTTTCGGAAGTTATAGCTGAAAACGTCGAAATTTCGCTTAAATTTTAATTAATTCAAATTCTAATTAAAAATTCGAAAAAAGGGCTCCGAGGTGCACATTCCGGACCTCCAAGGTATACATGTACCAAATTTGGTAGCTGTAGGTCCAACGGTCTGGCCTGTAGAGCGCCAACACACACACGCACACACACACACACACACGCACACACACACACACACACATTGAGCTTTATTATAAGTATAGATATAGATAGATAAATTAATTGTATATGAAAACTCATACGATTCAAATAATTGGTGTAAAAACTACAATAAACCTCTTCTGGTTGAAGTCTTCCTTTCTTCCAATTATTGGTATGAATGATAGTGATGATTTTCCAGTGTTCCTTAAATTACCGATGCCAAGAATGTGAACAATTCACCTTATGACTTTCGATTGAAACATTCCCAGTGTTCCATTCTGTCACTTTTTGCAGTGAAATATGAAATGAATTAAAAACTTAACTATAACTGTAATTAAGATACAAAAGAAACATTTTATACACTTTTCTTTATTACCATGAATTATTTTCTGTACACATAGCCAAACAACTCGAAGTTGTATTTAGACGCAATAGGATGGGTTAGCTAATAGTATGATGGTACCGCTCAAAATAGAATATATGGCCTCATTAACTATACCTAGAAGCTGAAATAATGTTTGACAAAAAAAAAAACTGTTGGTGACAAATTTAGATGTTTGAGGATTTACCCTCAATTATTATTCAACAAAAATGTTTTAAATTTTCACTATAATTATTTTGTTTTGTTTTTTATTTATTTATTGTTTCTTTTAATTCTTCAAAGAATGAGATAAAACTCAAAATTACTTCAGCATACAACGAATATCAAAGATAGTTGGATAATTTTGATCAATTGTTAGCAATACAATGAAAGGAGACAATTTTTAAACTTTCTCGCATACAAAAACCTGTTATTGGAGTTTGATAGATCACATTTCAGCTTCTAAAAAGATGTGCCATACACACCGAAATGTTTTTATACCAAAATCACAAATGGCGAGTTGCACAGGTCACCAAGCAATTATCACAGAAATAATAATAACGTTCATGATCTATCTACTGAGATTGTTTACCGGAGCACAATGTACATGAGCACAGTCTTGTGTCAAAAAATCAATTCATTTAGAAGAATTAAACTTTTTTTCAGATTTCTATGAATATATAGGATACTTCGAGTGGCCTCTCTATGAATTACAAAGGATTGTTTTGGCATGAGCGTCTGTGAATCTTTTGTCAGCGCAAATGGTTGGATACCCTTCAGTCCCCAAAAAAAAACCCTTTTGGAATTATACTTGTTAGTAAAAAAGAAAACTAAAAAACACAATGAGCTAGATGTGGTGATATTTTAATACGACAGATAACATCTACGCGAGAGATGAGCATGCTTTTGTCCTGTGGTTATGTTATCGGCCTTATAATCCAAAGGTCCCGGGTTCGATTCCGAGAGCACATTTCACCTCCCACGCTAGACAAATGGTATTGGGTATAGGACCTAAGACCCAACTAAATAAAAGCTAACTGTCCGTCTATAAAAATATGAGTATTACAACCAAAAACGCAACAAAATGAATAAATTTAACATTTAATTTATTTTCAAAATGGATTATATCTGTCGAATTTTGGGTCCAATTCAACCAAAGCATGATTTTTTTTTTGTCTACTCATTTATACGCTTCTAAAGAAGAAAACTCAAAGGCACAAGTCAGCTAAATGAAATTTGGCGAACCATATGAACAAATTACAGACTTTTTATTAAAATAGATCGAAAGAAGGGAAAAAAAAAAAGACCCCAAAAGCGTATTCTATTTTCTTCACTATATAGCGGAGACAAATATAAGTCTGTAATATAGTGTAAGAATTCGAGATAAATAAACAAATTAAATAACCACTGATTAAATTATCATGAATTCCATAAGAAAATTTATTCTTAAATTATACTATAGAGAAATTTGCATTTACATCATTTATTAATATTTTATCCTATTGAATATGATTTTACAAATAGCCCGACCTATGAAACTTGTACAAAAAAAACCTATAACGGATGTGATGAGTTTAACTCCAAATATAATAGAACAAGAAATTTTAAGAATGAGGCGGAAACCACAATAATACATTGATAATTCATTCCTCTAGGCCAGGAGTCGGCACCTGAAGCTCTCCTGATGTAAAGTTGCATCTCTCCAATTTCATACGAAAAATTTATAATTAATTATCAAAACCCTTAAAAAATAAGAAACTTTTTAGTACGCAACAGCTTCTTTAACATATTCATTAATTACAAATCGCTATGCTTAACGTGACCGTAATGTGATAAATTCAACCTACTGTTTTATTCTGAGAGATGAGACTTCCCCTTTATCTTTCAACCATTTGTATTTATTTTCTTTTTCGCCCAAACAGCCACCGTTCACAGAATTCAAGAGCAATTAGGAAAACTTGGAGGTCCAGAAATGCATGCACATCAAGCAGCACAAGTGACATAGCTCTAAAAGAAATTCCACGAGTTGTGAGGCCTTTATATTCGACGGATAATAGTCCTTCGGAATGCTACAGTGAAGTGAAGAGAGTGCCATACGGAATAATGACAATCTTAGGGTCGACATATTCGGGTAGGCAAACATTATCTTGCACGAATATAATAAAAAGAAAATTTTGAAGTCAACTGACAAATAAAAATCTAGAGTCGTACTTGAAAATTAAAACAAGCTATAAGTCACATTTTATCATATTTCCAAAATGCAAAGTCAATGATCCCATTGATTTAACGATCTACAATTGCGCTTTTATATGAATAAAGATTATTCCGTATTTAAAGCCGATTATTTTAAATCAAATATATAAGAACGAATAGTATATATCAAATCAAAAATTTTTAGTGACACTTTAAAAACTGGAAAATTTTGTAAATTGTTGCTTTTGCCTCTTTCGTTTCAATAGGTTGCTGACCCCAGCTCTAGGCGACAAAAATATCCTAAACACAATCATTTAATTCATTGAAGATGTCACTTTATTATAATAAACATAAAATCCAATTAGATTCTCGCTTCATCAATCATTACGAATAATATTTTTCTAGTATCCCCCTACCCACGCTTACACACAACCCGTTTTTTTTCCCCTCGTTGATTGAGACGTGCGAATCAAGACTTATTTATTTCTAGGAACCTTGGTAATTGGAATAAACTTATGTGTATTTTTAATGACATACCATATCCTTTCTTTAAAAAAAATGAAGATTTAATGGATAAGGAAATTTTAAGACATTTTATTCACAGAACGCAGTCCATGAAAATGCGTCGACATGTAGACACGGCAAAATAAATAGCAATAACGCACCATAAAGATTTGCTTTAACAATGCAAAATGATAAGTTGATCATAGGAAGAAAAAAAAATAACCTATTTAATGATTTTAAGGAACAGTGAAATATTAAGCTGAAATAGGACAAAAAAATCGCCAAGATGAAATTGTGCTTACTGTACACAGAATACAGCGCAGTCAGGACAAATTACTGCGATCAGAGCTACCTTATTTGGCATGCAGTTATTTTTATACTATATACCTTTTATAGTATAGGTGTTCCCCAACTATGTTTTCAACCAGCAGCAATAGTATCCCCCAAACTTTCTTGCATACTCTCTAATATTCTTGTCAGTTTGTTTAATTATTTTAACGTCCCGTTGTAAAGCAACAGTAGGGCTATTTCGGGACACACCTCATAATTTTGAACCACGGTCGGATGACGAGGACGACACCTGAAGTGGCATCCCCCCCCCCCTCTCCATACCACACAAGTGGAAGCACGTTTGGCCTGACAGATTTAATGTGCAAGAGATCCCCTTACGCGACGGCTCTTCGTATAAAGGTGTCTCGCCAAAACCTTACCGCCAGGCCACCACGGCCCCTAATATTCATGCAGAGAACGTCTTATATAGCAATGGCGTATTACATATGTTATGAAATATTTTTTAAAGTGAATTCAGCATTTGTTGAATCCGTCATGTTATCCATAACGAGACTTTTGGCGATTTTAACACTGGTATGCGTTCAATAGTTTCCAAAAATACGTTTCCTTTAACCAATTGAAACAAAAACTTGACACAAAACTATACTTGGTAACAAAATCTTACTAAATTTCATAAGACTTTGCGTGTTTGAAAGGTCGCGTTTACATGTTTCTGAAAGTACAAAACGACAGACAATTAACCCCTTGTTATAATTTGGCTCAACATTTGATATTGTCTACACTATGTATATGAAATCTGAGCATCGAATTTTACATATTTCCATTTCTTCGTTTTGTAATTATTGCGTTAACTTATATTCGAGCAGCCTGACAGATGGACTTCTTCTGAACAGATTTTACACAAAATTTGATAGAAATCTTCAAATATAGTGCCATAAAGACCGTACACCAAATTCCAATTGACAAGGCCAAAGCGTTTTTTAATTATCTTTGTCAAAGACATTTACCAAAAATGTGTTTTTCAAATTCAGGGAGGTTTTTTGATGGTTACTATAGTTTCTCCATACTAAGTATAAGTATACGTGAAAGTAAAAGAAGTCGAAAAATATTTTTTAAGTCGAAATTGTGACATTTTTCTTAATTATATTATCCCATAAACTAATTTTACAATACTTTAAAATTTCAAAAATTAGATTTTTAGCGAGATCAATTTCATCTTCATTTTTTAATGAAATTTAAATTATTTTTAATCTTACTTCAGGAATTTTTTTACTCATTATAGGCAGCCAACATAGAAAGATTTAACAATTTTCTTTTTGCCCTATTGTATAAATTGTTTTAAAAAAAATTTAACAAAACTTTAAATTTTAAAGTCAGGTTACAACGCTCTCAGGTAAGGTTTAATTTCAAATATGAACAATGACAGACAATTTTGCAATATCTGAACACTACTATTTTTCTCAATGTAATTTGAGGTTAAAAAGTATTTTACTACTCATTAAAGTTCTGCTTTATTATCGCGATACACAATTAAAAAAAAAATAGAATTAGTAAACGAAAGCTCTGTTACAAAAGTCGTGAAATTAATTCGCTAATATACGAAAAATAATGCTGGATAATTTCTTTCACATTTTTATGAGCACATATCAATTCAGCAAGTAAATTATTGTATTAAATGAAGTTTAATTAGATCCCGGCTACAATTACATCTTAAATTTTGGGTGAGATTACCCAGATTTGAACTGACAAGTAGACTTCCAGTGAATGGATTTCGTCCAAAATTTGAGAAAAATCTAGAAATTTGATGCAAAGACTGCGTATTATATTCCATCAATGATCAGTTATATTTTAATTATCACGTTCCCAGACTAACAGACAGACATAATTTCAAAAAAAAATATTTATCGAACTCAGACGCGTCTAAAACGGAAATTCATCAAAATGTTGACCTTGAATTTTTTTTTTAAAGATTACAATATTTTCCCTTATACACTTTATATACTTTTTTTAAAACATTACGATAAAAAATACAGTAAAATAGCTTTTAGAAACTACTTTAAAATTACTATAGAAATCGTAACAACACAGTTACTACAACTGACAAATGTCAGAGCTTTTATCGATAATATTTACCGTCCTTTCTTAAAATCAATCTAATATAAGCAAGTTTTTAACAATCAGCTGTTAAATTAAGTAATTAAGATGCAATAACTTAAGACAAAAATAAATTTGAATAGGTTAAATTAATTTTTGAATCTATTTTTTGTGACAATGGATTCTTCTGCGCCGGTTAATAAAATACGCACTAATTACATTGAAATTCTTCCCAACTTTTATAATTAGTCATTGACTTGCTTTTTTTAATTTTGGATGACTGGTAAGACTCATTTTATTATTATTATTATTATTACCTCACTTGAAACTTTTTCAGATATCGAAAAGAGACGCAAGAAAAACATGTCAAGTGTAACCTCGTATAGACACTGTTGGTAAATAAACGAAAGAAAAAATTTTTATAAATTATCCACTAAAAGATAAAAATTATCGAAGAAAGTTTCTGTAGAGAATGTTCATTTAACCCAGAGGTGTCCAAACTACGGCCCGCGGGCCAAACCCGGCCCGCCAA
>JAPMOQ010039816.1:0-36127 GCA_026543055.1 Argiope trifasciata
TGTAAGATTTCTTCTCTAAAGATTGTCCAATGCTTTACTTTGGAAGAAAACTAAGACTTTTTTTATGAAAATATTTTTTTCTCTGCCAAGACGGACGCCTTTCTTTAAATTAGTGAAATATGTATTAATGTCTGTGGTTTTCCGTATTCTTGTTCTGATATCGCAGTTTTTCTAGAAATAAATTAGAATTGTATTATACTTCTTTTTTATTTGTGCGATAGCAGAAAGTTCATTTTGAATGCATATTTTAATTTTGTTCATTAAAATAAGAAATATTTCTGGGCATTTGTAGATTTAGAATTCTAATTCCATTGTAATTTTGGAAGGAATAAAAAGAGTCTCTTAGAAACTTTATTCAGATAAAGTTTCAATTTTCTTTAGAATATTAATACCAGAAGCTTATAACTTTTAAGCAAAAGGGGCAAAATGTATTTAAAGTATTATTTTTTAATTTAATGGATTTTTTCGTACAGGTAAAAATTTACACATACACACATACATATATATATATATATATATATATATATATATAAGTTCTTTTTAGACGTTATCTTTTTTCTAATATCCTAACACGTTATAATATATATTAAAAGTGTCAAGAATGTTTTATTAATGTATTTTTGAAGTTTCGACAATATATTACATAAGATTAAAAACGAAAGTAAAAATTACTAAGTAAATTATTTTTTAAAGAACATAAAAAATATGTATTCTTACTACAATTTTAAGAATAAAACAGAAATGAAGTAAGAATACATAATTAAAGCGTATGGGATTACGTATCAATAATAAAACTTTTTACAATAAAATATGCTTGAAAAATATTTTTTAAATGTATTTAAAATAGCAAAGATATTAGTGGATAATGTAATTACAATCATTAAAGTTAATACTTTGTAATTTAAGTTAGATAAATTATTTATTTATACTGACAATATTTTTGTATTTTACTAGTGATTAGATGGTACCCGGCGTGTTGTTGCCGTAGAAGAAATAATGTTGGAAATATCGTTTCGAATTTGAAATAGTTACTTTGTTTAATTAAGAATTATATTTATTTCTTTGTCCGCAATGAATACATTCATTGAAATTGAATGGTGTATAAAGCAGAAACATAATTAGTAATTATTATATTTTTATTATTCTTTTCTACAAGCAAATATTCATTTTTATATATTAGATTTTTTTTTTTAGAATTGTAAATCTTGGTGTTCTTTCAGTATGAAAAAAAAAGAAACTATTTATTGCATTTAGGGGTTCGTTTAATATTCGTTCAGAATTCTCAAATTTAGCGTTAGAAAAGTGACTAAAATATTTTCTTTTAAAACTGATTAAACATAGAAAATTTATTTATACTATAAAATATTTAATATTGTGGAATAATTTTTAAAATATAATTTTTGAAAACTAAGATGATGCAAATTTTTTTTCGGAAGTTACTGCTAAAAATCCTAAAATTTTTTAAAATATTTAGTTAAAATTTCAAACCCATAGGATTGGCTAACCTAAAACATTCTCGCACATTCTCTAATAAAACTATTGCCTTAGGAAAAGACTTACATTGCATTTGCGTACAATAGCTATAAAATATTAACATCTTGCTAGCATTTCGCATCTTTACTGACTCTGTTGCGTCTCCTTGGCGAGTTTTTAGTGGTTAATTCATGGTTAATGGATGCAGTAAATAGATCTGAAAATATTTTTCATAATTTAGATTATTGTATTATGCCTATAACCTTCACGTAAATGCAAGCAGGATGTTGTCAAAGTTTTATCGAAATCGGATGAGCGGTACGGCAGCGCATAAGAGACATGCAGACAAACATTCATTTTTATTTATACAGATAAAGTAGAAATGTTTTCTAATTAATAATAGATTTAAGTTTTATTCATAGTTTCAAACATTTCGTTCTGCACATTCCCATTATTTAAATGATACTTGAGCAAAATATTATAACTTCTTTCTCAATAAATAGTTTTTGTAAATCACTGATTGTGAGATACATATACTCAGATATTTTTATTAGAGTGGAAGATAGAGAAATGTATAGCTAGAGTGATCCAATGAATTTTACTGTTTATTTTTTATGATACATTTTGGAATTAATTATTGTATATTTTTATTGCGGTTATTAAATTATGCTAAAATGATAATTTTTTTGCTAGTTTTTCCAGTTTCAGCAACTCAAATAATTAGTATGATATTTTTTATTTCATCATGTTGTATGATAAAACTTAAATATTTGAATTTAATTAAAACAATCTGGCACCGATTATTGCACATGTAAATAAAAAAAGGTGTATATATTAGTAAAATAAAAGTGGAATTAAAACGGTTTTGTCACTGAACTAATGTCTAAAAGGGATAGTTAAACAGTTTTTTCAAAATAATGAGGATAAGTTTACAAAATTTAAACTATGGTAAAAAGTTAATTGTTGAGCTTCAGGAAGTACAAAAATGTAATAGCAACTTATGGTGAAGACAACTTTTGTAGTATAATAAATGACAGTATAAATATACTTTGTCTTATGATTTGATTTGACTTCTTTTCAGAGGTCCACAAGCAGATAACTAAAAATGTTGAAATAAATGCTTTGCTCTTTAATATTTCGGAAGCAAATTTCTGTTTTCTGTGATTAAGTGTTATTAGTTTAGATCCCATCCCATTCCGTAAAGTTTAGTTATATTAACGTCCCGTTTTAAAGCAACAGAAGGGCTATTTTGGAACAGACAACGTAATTTTGAACAGCTGTCAGTTGACGATGATGACACTTGTGGTTACACCAATCCTCTCTTGAAGCTTCCGCACCCTCTCTGAAGCTTACACCATTCGCTTAAAAGACGGTTCCTCGAGGAAGTCGGATACTGGGACTTAAGATCCAAAGCCGAGATCGTTCTATCAGCATATAGTGTTTGCTCTTTACAGATACATCTGCACTGATTAGTACATATATCCGTATAGTATATTAAATTAGCATATATAATCTAACTACTATAATATCGTAGTATAGGTATCTTTTTACTAATTAAAACATACAAAAATAAAATTTCAAACAAGTAAACATTTACAAACCGTTTTAAACCGTTTAAAAGCTTAAAAATGTAGAAGAACGTTTGAAACTCCTTGCAGAAGTTTCACATGAACGCTCTACAAGCATTTCAGACGACGAAGCCGTTAAACAAATACAAATTGCAAATAGGAAAATATTTATACTAGAGAAATGCAGTTCTCCAAAACATATTGTAGTGAAACTCAACTTTTTGTCTAAAGTAATTAGAATACATTTTAATTAACTTCATGAAAAAAGTTTAAAAAAGAATGACTATGCATTCTCTTTTATATTGATTTTAAAACGTATTTCACAAGTACAGGATGGTTATAATTAAACTTCCCCTATAAACAGCATCCTACAAATCAAACGGTTGAACGGATTGCAACAAAATTCAGTGTATATACTACATAAAATATGCGCTCACGGAATTTCGAGAAAAAGTTCCAAAATGTTCACCAGAGGGCGTCTTTTCTGGAAAGTTATTGAAATCATTGAAAACGAAATACAGAAACAATATCAGAAATCCAGAACAAGAAAAAGACATTCTATGAAAAAAATGGCCGATATTTGAATCCTTGTGAAAAAGTTATATGCAAAACATGTTAGAGTAAATAACGTTTACAGTCCTTGTCATGCTTTATGTTGATGTTTCCAACGTAATGATAACAATACCTTCTTGCGACTTTGAATAACTTCAAGAACTCTATAGCGGATCATGTGTAAAGTATCAGAACAGATCGGTTACGATTTCCTGTTGAGCACGCTGCCCGTAGACTTGAAATTTTGCAGGTGAATGTGCATGGTCACATAGAGCACCTTTCCGTACATTATCCGGAACATAATTAACAACTGCTCCTCTTGTGCAATTTCGTCTTAATCTGTTTTTGTTTCTGCAAAAAGAATTATTTTTTCCATCCTCTAAATTTTAATTTTAAACTTTAATCCAAGTGTAATTTTTTCAATAACACTACTTCGTGTCCACTCTTCATGTTCACATGTGGTTCGATGACAAGATGATCTTCAACGAGTCAATACATGATATTATTGTTTCTGTGTTCTGATTTGGTCATTATTGTGTTAAATTCAATGTTTGTGCTGAAAAAGCGCTCTCTGATGGATATTTTGAGACTCAGTTTTTGAAAAATTTAAATACCAAAGTTTATTGCAATCCGCTAGCTTGTTGGCGTTGTAGGATACTGTTTATAAAAAAAGTTTAATTATTATCCGCCTTGGATATAAATTTATAACATATTCTAAGTTATTTGTTTTAAGTTCAGTTACAAAAATATGCAAACATATCCACAGTATAATGTAGTCCTAATGCATAGCATTTAATTAAAAATTTATTATTAAAATTCTTATCTCACTAAATTGCACAGATTGGAAAATTTTGAACTTTGCTATTGAATTTACTCCTTGGACTTTAAAATGACTGAAAACAATTGTTTAAAAAATCTAATGAAAGCTGAAAACAACATTTAGTCAATTTTTTCTAGTCTGTTATTCGAAAATAAATAAATAAAAATGGAGATAAAAATGTTATCGCTCGAGAAATGCGTCAAAAGCTCGATGAAGGATTTTTTTTTATTTATTGATTGAGTTCACACTATCACTGAGAGCTATTTATTTTCTTTTTTGGAGTCCCTCGTTCTTTTGTCAAAAAATAAACATCTCGCGACAGAAGAATTTAATCTCGAAAGTAGAGAGAATTCAATTTCCTGTTGCCGCCGGCCTTGAAGTAATCCATCACTCTGCTTCTCTGAATAAGTACAAAAAGAAGATGATATGATACATCTTGTCTGATGTGAAATTGCTTCCAAAGACTTTAGAGTATAGGAAAAGCAATTAAATTCGCATCAAACTTTTTAACATCTTATTTTAATTCGAAATGAAACTTTAAACTTTATATTTTTTATACTCGTAAAAAATTATGTAATATTATTATTATTATACTCATGCGGATATGCAAATAGAATTTCTTCTCTTTCATTCTCTTATCACCATCCCTCTGAATTTAGAAATTGTAAACGAAAGAATCCTTTCGTATTAGCCGGACTTACAAAAATATATTTTAAAAATACAAACCATTAATTCATACCAACACAGAATTTTTTAGATCTGAGTCACATAAATTATATGTTAAATTTAGGACACAATTTTAAACCATAAATGGATAGATCATTGGTAAATGATATATCACTTTTGAAAGAATTGAGAAAGGAAATCAATGCAATTGAACAATTTTTTCATAGAATATAGATTTTAATAGAACACAGATTTCATTGCATTTAGATTTAAATGTTGCTGCAGAAAGTTGAATTTTATTGAAACACACTATTTATTTTCAGATATGTTATAATTAAATCTAGAATTTGTTTCTAAATGCATTGATATACAATATCTGATTTCCTAAACACAGCTGCAAAGACAAAACGTTAAAAAAGTCTGCATGATTAATAATTAGAATACATAAAAATTTTAAGAATTTACTTCCTAGGGCAGATGGAGTAAACATTTTCTTAAATATATTGCTACAGCTTTCACCTCTGCCGGTTTCGTTTATGTGTAGTGGGTATTCACACTATCAAAATTCCTTTAGTAGAAAAACAACGACGTCGTTTTATTTACACGAAGGCAGACAACACAAAGATGACAAATATTTGCAGATGAAAATTATATTCAGCCGATGAGAATACACATGACAACACACAACAGTACTCTAAAACAGACATTAACTCACACGTAGAAATTCAGTAGCGATAACACCAATAGCACAAAAGCGGTCAGACATGAATCATCAGGAGAGAAGATCTTCGGAACTTTGCTCTTAGGTCTGTCCAGACGTCTGAACACTCCTCTGTCTCTTCTCGCTTTAGCTGTCGACCCACCACTTCATTTCGATACTATTACTCAGTCCAGGATTACATTATGATTACCCAACTCAAGACTACTCCATATTGAGAGTGCCAGCCTTTTATAGTTCCCGGGAGGTGGAGCGGGAAGCTTCTAGGTCAATCAGGGTGTATCTGGACGTATCTTGATTCCTAATGGATAGATTTATTTTGTCCCCAAAGTTACCAAATGGTTACCAAGCACTGGAATGTATAATGGACACTTAATCAGCATCCAATATAGACGGTAAAACAGTCTTCCTTATGATGGCATTTTTTGTGTGAGGAAGTAAAATTACAGGTTTGCAATATATGCTACTTTATAAAAGTATTTAAAAACAAAAAATGTTAATTAAAGAATTTAGTGAAATGTAGTCTAGCAATGATTTCGCAATATTGCAGTACGTACTATACTTTCAATGTTACAAAGCGTGCATGAAGGAAGTGATATTTCAAATGCTGGATTTTAATTAAAAAAACAAGAAGAAGCAGAAATTTCGATTATTTAAAATGATAGCTATATAATGGCATAATATGAATCCTATACTTGTAATTGATGTTAAAGTTACAAATACTAATTTTTTTTTTGCTATTTGAATGAGATTGAATACAAGTAAAATTCTTTGCAATATGTCTGCAGTATTCTTCTTTTGACTCTCCAGAGAGACACAAGGGGTTATTTACTAGAGGGCTATTCTGGTTGTTATGTTTAAATGCTTTTTATTAGTATTAATAATTATATTGTAAAAGTCTTAATATTGCATTTTGATCTTATATAGGGTGCACCAGATAAACTTACTTATTTGAAAAAAATTCCGAGGGTTAAGTTAGGTTAGTAGAGGGGTGATAAGTAATGCTACTGGAGAAGAAAGCTCCTATGTTGGGAATTTCTGACACCACTCTTCGAAGAATTCTCTATCAAGACCTTATATTTCAACCCTATTTATTGGCTGTAGTGCAAGAATGAAGTAAATCCGATTTTGTTGCCCGTCAAAACGCATTTGAAATGCTACTTCATAATCTGCTTAAAGACGAAGTCGTTTTTTCTAGTGACGAGGCTCACTTTGAAATCCTTTGTTTATGTCTATCGATCTAGCACAATAGTAACTCACCTCAAGAACAACATTCGCTACGCCATTGCCAACGTAACGATTGATATGCAGCAAAGAGTGGACACGAACTTGAAAAATCGACTCAATCAGTGTAAGCGCAATGGGAATCACCATTTAACCAATGCCATTTTTAAAACTGCATAAAATAATTTTTGGCATTGTTTTCTCAAATAAAAATAATTAAAACAATAACCGAAGTACTTTTATTTTTATTGATTTTTTAAATAAGTAAGTTTCTCTGGCTCACCTTGTAGTTTGACACAACAGTTTTATAGAAATACATTAGTAATCCCTATTTATTTTATTTATCAAATCAGCATTTTAGTAAACAAAAAGTTAATTAAATATATTTTCAATAAATAACACAAAAATGTTAAATTAATATTTTCTATACGACTATACCCTTTTAAAAATAATTTTATATCTTATTCATGATGATTGAATACAAGAATAATACTTTAGTACACAAAAAGAAAGTCGCAAAGCCCGTTTAAATGAGTTAGGTTTGGTTTGTTTGTGTGTTTCATTGGCACAGCAGTCATTCTTGGCTAAGGCGTTTAAATGGGTAAAATATAAAGGTAGAAATAAAATCAAAAATGCTATCGCAATTTCAATGTGATCGTGTGAGAATATCCTTCTTTTTAATTCACTGCTTGCCTAATTAAATTTGTCACTTAACAGTTTAAACCAATTTGAAACAGAAAATATCAGATTTTACATACGTCGACATTAAGAAAACGATAGTTCATTTTTTATCGTAAAGTTGTCCGGATCCAAAATTTTATCTCATAGCCATTATTTTATTTATAAACTTTATTTTATTTTTGTAAAATTCTGGTTTAAACAGATTTGAAATGACCACGTGACTATTATTTTACTGTTTTGTGCAATCAGCAACTTTCAGAAAAGAAATTTTTTATCATCTTAAAATCGTTTGAACTTCAAACTTTTCTGCCAGGTATATATTTTTGATACCTTTCCTCACTATTTCATGGTGATTCCCTTTTTCTTCTTTGTAATTCTTAGAACTATAACTTCTCCCGAGCCTGCTCTTTACTATCCAAACAGGAGCACCGAGTACATGGCGTAAATTCGTTGTAACATTTTGTTGGAGATAAGTTTCCGAATTTAGCAACCATATTTATCATTTTCTAATAAACCTAAAAGCGAACAAAAATATATCTCAAAATCAACGAATTGCCAATTTTTATCCCTTGCCTTTGTGGCTGTTAAAACTTCAAAGAAAAACAATATTATGTTCCCACATGATTAAAAAAAACCCACGTGAAATTTTAGTTGGAATTGTTCGAAATTGTGTGCATGAAATAAATGCACCATTCAAAATATCTATACATTTATTGCTTCTTCTTTTATAACCAAACAATTACGATGATTCAGAAAAAGAAAATTACATTTTTAAAAAATACAATGTAAAAGTACAAAGATTTGAAGTACAATTTTTGTCTAGTACACATTGTATTCGATATAAATTTTAAAAATATTGTTTTGATATTATATTCATGAAATTTAAATTATTTTAAATTTGAATTTTGATAAAATATATGCAAGTGAATTCATAGCTCTAAGAATATAGATGGAATGCATTGTAATGTATAAATTTCAATATGCAAGTCATTCATGTATATTGAAGAAATTGATAAAGTGCTTTTCTTAGCAATCTCTTAAGCAACATGCTTTGGATTTGAAACAATGTTCCATATTATTATTCGGCAATATTTCCCTTTCACTTCCAGCTTTTTTCGCCTCATTGAACATAACGATTTCTTACCGATTCTGAGAAATTCTTTCGGTTCTTAACTTCAAATGGATCATTACACAACCTTACGAAACTTTTTGGCCATTCCCAACGTCATTTGATAAAACTATCACGATACGTAGCAATTTTATGCCATTATCACTCTATGTCGATATATTTTCGGGAACATGAGAAGTAGATAGACAGCGGAAAGACTTAGTGTAAAAATCCATCTATAATATTTCATCATGCAAGAAAAAATAAATGAAAAATCTAAACAGTATATTATTTCAAGGGATTACGTATCTTGAAAAAAGTTTGAAAACTGATTTCAAAGTTATAAAGCAAGCCATTATCTTTTGTATCTTTGTTATCCATCAAATACAGTACCAAAACATTGAAAGCGGCACCCTTTACTTTCCACAAACTAAAGTTTATTGGCATTTAAAGGGAAAATACATGGATTTTTATGTATGCGATATGGAATTGTTTGAGTGTCTTCAGAAAGAATAAACAGGTATTTTTTTAATGCGTTACATTGCTTGAAAAAAGTTTGAAAATTGATTGCAAAGCTGCTCATTACAAAGCAAGCTATTATCTTTCCTAGTTTTGTTCACAATCAAATATTACATCGATACACTAAATGCAACATCCATTACTGTCCACAATCTAATGTTCGATTATTAATTGTATAAATATATGCACTTTAAAACTTATGATGTGGAAGGAAAAAGTGTTGTTCTTTTAATCATCTTTGAAATATTAAACAAATGAATCATGTCATTTTTACTATGCTTTAAGAAATCATGTCTGAATATTCAGTTTTTCCACAATAATATAAATTGATGAGTAATCAGACATTTTCAGTATATCATTTTCTCTTTAATCTCATGTTTTAAAACGTTTCAGAATAATGTGTATTAGGAATTTGCATTAGTCCATTTAAAAATGGCTGGGAAGTAAATATATTTACATAATTATTTCCTAGAAAAATATATGGCGGTATACATCAAGACATGTTTTGGAACTAAAAGAATGTAATTCTGCAGTTAATCTTAAGATAGATTGCGATATTCAACTAAAAAGCATTGAAATTATTATCAAAACTACACTTATATTAAATATTATCAAAATCATGAACTAGAAAAAATGAAATATGCATTACCCGAAAGTTTTGAATGCTGCGCTCACAAGTTATAATATATTCTTGAAAATGTTTATTCGGAGATTTTAAACATTCTTAAGTTATTCAGTTGTTCCTCCCATCAAAAAGTTTTGAGTGACAAGATTCTTTTCTGCTCACAAGTCAGTCTTATGTCAAAGATTTATTTCTAGGACGTGAATGTAAAGCAGAACAGACTTTGCGATACAATTTAACAACTTATCCAACATTATATCAGTTTAGGTATTTAATACATATAAGTTTATTGCATTAAGGAATACTAAGAATGAAATTGCTGAAAACTCATATTATAATAAAGGGATGGTTTAATTTGGTTTGCAAATTAGTTTCGGTCAGTCTCTGTGTTTGATTTTAAACAAGGCTTTCGTGGCACAGGCCATAAAATGATATAAAAGACATATTACAGTATTTCATTATAACCATGATGAGACAATAAAACCATGTTACAAGGTAAAACTTTAATGTTCATTCTACAGCAATTTGTAAGTTTGTAAGTTTTGATGTCTGACCATATATTTAATGACCACTGTGATATCATAATATAGCCATTTGATTACGCGAAATATATAGGGAAATAACAATAATAGGGAAATAAACAATAGGGAAATTTATAATTTAATTCCCATGACTCTCATTTTAATACACTCGATATAATTTTATTACCAGGCATCAATGCCTTTTATTTTTAACGCAACATAACATCATGTCACAAAGGCAAATCAGTCTAAAACGTACTATTGGAATTTCAAACATATTTTTAATTTAAATCAATACTGTGCTGATACCTATCCACTGCTCTGACAGTTATCGGGCCAAATTCTTTACAGCACTATTGTTGTATTCCATTAAATTTTCAGTATGGCAGTGAACCTCGATATGATTCTGAAGCAGAGATCTTATTATCTTTAAGATTCTTTTTATATTTGAATGAAATAAAAGATGACTTGTTTTTCAAACATCACTATTTTATGACCATTTAAAATTTTGTTTTTATTACTTTGAAAGTTCGGGAGTTCTTTATTACATATTGAGACATTTCCTGGGTTAATTTACTTTTTCTTCATATGAACTCAACGGGCTAGTTATTTTCATCATTCATGATTTTCTCTAACTTGATTTTTATTTTTGTTTTATAAAACAATTAGTTTGATAAATGTATATTTTTTTCATCAATGAATTATGGAATCATAACTTTCTGATATTTCTTTCATTTTTTAGCAATTTACATAGTTTATAATACATTTTCTGATAACCATGGTTAAATTTTAGTTAAAAATTGATTAGCACAAGTCTTTCAAAAATTTGTGAAATTATAATGATATATTTTTTATAATTAAGCTTCCAGAATTTTGTCTTTTTATAAATTTAATTTCAACGAACGAAAAACTTCAGTGCTAAAATCAACTGCAGGAAAACGAAAATATTTTCTTTCGTATGAAATATGCCCTCTATATTGTATTATAAAAAATGTGTTATTTTTCCTTTAAAACATTTTATAGACAACATCATTAAAAACGGCTAAATTGGTTAGTGGGTAAATTTAATTTCATACCTTATGAAATACTTAAGAAGCAGCCTTTTTTCATCAGAAATCTGAGTTCATAATTAAATGGAAGGAAATATTTCCAGCTAATTAAATGAAGGAAGTTCTATTTTTTAAGCTATTATAGTATAAAAGAGTTATTTTAAAATGCGATAATGCGATTTGCCTTTGATTAAAATAAGATGACATTGAAATTATATATATATATATATATATATATATATATATAATTTATGTTAATCAGAATAGCTGTATTTGTTTAGAAACTCTCTTGCACTGCTAAAGAAGATTTACTATCTTGTAACTAAGAGGTTATTCTTAACTTGTAATTCAGCTAACTAAGAGGTCTCAATGAATTATAATAGAGTACATATGTAATATCCTCTCCTTGTATTTATATTCTATATTAGAATAAAAACGACATATTTAATCAAGAATGTCAAATAGCATTTGGAAAAAGATGATGTGATGTATATTTATTTTGCTATAAAAAATAGTTTATGGAACAATAATATATTATATTAGCTCTCGATTTTCACATTTAAATGCAGTGCTTTTCATTTACTGAAACTTCAAATTACTCACTCAACTTAAGAAAAATATTCTTTCAATAGCTATTGTGTTATATTTTTATTTTATATGGGTATGGGTATAAAGGGAAAATAATGTTTCATTGTTAAGCTACAGTTGATTCAATGAATAAAACAAGAAAATTCATTTGAATATCAAAGGAATCTTCAGTCATGAAAGCCTTACTTAACAAACCATTAATAAGAAATATCTTTGAAAGAAGGGCCACAGTATTCCAAGCATTTGTCTTTCTTTTTCTGTCTTTAAAGGATTATAGAATTGAAGCAAAATTACAAGTTCCAAATAAAGTAAACAATGGTTCGAAATACAAGAGAATCCCAAATTCAATGGCATTTCCGTGATTTGCATTTTACAGCCCCTGAAGTTTCTACATCCGTTTCGAGGAGTACAATTAAACTCCCGGAAACAATTCGATCCAATTTTCGGTTTCAAATACAAAAGTAAAAAGGAGCATTTGATCCATTTCCAAATCACATATTTTGAATCTAACACAACTCCAAGAAATAGAGATTATGCAAAACAGGGTCTTTTCAAATGGAGAAAAAAATGTTCTCAAGCGATTCTAGTGTTCCCAGTTTGTGCACGCATTGTTCTTCAACAACGTACATTTCATCGCAGTATCTGAATAAATATCTTTGGTTCAGCATTCAAAGCGAGCAAAACTCCCGAAAAAAACAATAGTTGTGTTTAGGGATTCAGCACTACATCCATCATTTTCCCTTCATCCTACGAAAAGCCAAATCCTGTCAATTTTTTGTCAAGCTTTTTTTCAAAGAAAGGCCTTTTTCAGCTTTTATTATCTTTAAATTTGTTTTAGGATGTCATATTTGTATAACAGTAAGGGGGATATTTTCACTAGACAGCATATATTATTCTACAATATTTGAGCTTAATGAGAGAATATTTCATCCAAAAGTTGTTTTTTTTTTGTTCTTTAGGTAAGATCTAGAAGTTTTATCTTTTGTCTTCCTATCTCACATTATATTTACATGGTAATTCAAAATGATTAAACAATTACAAACGGCTACATCTACTTCATGAAAATGAATTTATCTATAAGATTAACACATAAATAGACGAAACTTCAAAATTTTGTATACATGCATCATAGATATTCTATGCGACTTTCACTGGTCGTTCGGGTTATAAATATCTCGGCATTTGTCCATTTCCCGCCATACATTCTGAATTATGTCGGCTGTCACCGAAGCAAGCACATTACAAAAACATATTTTGAGTTCTTCAATTGTTTTTGTATGCGAAGCATGTAGGAAGCAAAGTACGTATTTGTAATGCGCATGAGTCGGCCACTGCAGACATGCTTCAGAATATATGGCATGAAATGGACAACTGTTTATATATTGCCAATGTGAATAAGGGAAGTCATTTAGAATACCTATGACATATGTAGTTTTGAAATTCCTCCAGCATTATTTGTTAATCTTATCGATAAATTATTTTCCATTAAATACTTATAGTCATTTGTAATAGCTATATGCATTTTGAATTACCCTGTATATTTGAGTCTAAAGAAATGCATATTAATTGCATGAAGTCTCGACTTATTTTGCTAAAATCAGAAAAGAAAATTAATCTAAAAAAATGTGTCTTGAATTTTGTAAAAAAGAAAATGGTTCAAGAATCTCATTTTTGAAAATAAAAATATTCTTATTTGAATTTTTACATTATTAAAATAAATTAGAATATTTTTTCAAATATTATATGTTGACAAATATCCACAATAATCCTTAAAAAAGATGATTTTTAGAAGGTTTTTATTCTTTATCACCATTAAAAGATGGTAATGTTACACATAGTATTAAAAAATGCGTAGTAATATTCAAAGTGAAATTCACAAAATCCGTATAATTCCTTTGCAAAACATTTACTTTTTTCCATATTTCTATAGAAGATAAGAAAATCCAAATACAATTAGCAAACTTTTATTATTGATTTGCTCAGTATGCATGTTATCCTATAAAATATTAAAGACATATTAGTTTACATTCTTTCACAATTAATATATTTTTTACAACTAATAAAAAGATCCTTGAAAGCCCATATAAGATGAAGCTATGAAACGGAAGGAAAAATCTGTGTATTGGGTGAAGGTTGAAAACTCTGGAAGGCACAGTGATTGATAATAGTATTTTATTCTACAAGAAACATAGATAGCAATCCACAGACAAAACGCTCGCAAATTGTACATGTTCATAAACACAAGCAATAATACAAAGTGCCCGAAGAGATTTGCAATCTGAACTAGGAATTCATTATTGATTCCAATTCTGTTCGTAGATTTTTATAATCCGGATGTAAGAACTAAGAAGCTTCTTGATGGTTATCGTACCTTCTCTCCAAATAGAAATAACAAATTTCCACTTAGCTTATAATGTTTTCATTTTTTTGCTAATGTCTTCAAACCCATCAACAAATAGCCTCCAATTATGCCGCCATTGGAATGGATATTGATCCATTGATTCATTAATCGATAATGTATCAGTAAAACTTCTTCACTATGAAATAAATCATGCTAGAAAACGGCGTTAGAGATTTTCGATGATACCATCGATCGCATTATGGAAATTGTATAAAACTTTAATCAAAGGTAAGCAGAATGTTACTGCAAAGAAGATGAATTTCTAATGATTTATGTTGTGTTATTTTCCGTCTAATTTGTAGATAATCCGTATCAAACTCTGGAAGAAAAATATTGAAAAAAAAATTCTTAAAGACATGTCTGTTTTTGTTTTCTTACACTCAAATATTTATATGTTTTTAAATCTTTAGAAATATTTCGATTGAAATTAATAAGGTTTGAATGTTTAAAAGAGCTGAATGAGAGTAAAGTGGTACTAAGAAGATAAATAATTAGAATTATTGCCAAAAGAAAAAGTCAGAAAGTTATTTATTGGTATTGCCTCAAACTGTGTATCTAAAAGAAGAATTAACAAGGAAATTTGTTTTACACTCATTTTGTATAAATTAAGTTTTAATTAAAACATTAATTTTCCATTTTTGTCACCATTTCTCAGGCCAATTACAATTAGTTTCATTAAATATTCCAAACAATTCTAGTAAAGCAAACCTCAAATGCTATGGATCAAGGGACTTCGTATTTACAGATCACAAATTTAGTAAAGCCCTATGTTGACATAAAATTATTATAGAAAATCAGAATATAATTATTTCCTTCTTTAGAACCTTGTGCCTGGTGAATTTTTCATTTGATTTTAAACTAAATTATCGATAATGAAATTTATGCGGAATAAACACAAAACCGATTTAATAAGGTATTGTCATCTAGTTCTGACTTTTGTGTTAAGTTTAATAAACATAACCAGTAGGAAAGTTGCATAATATCGTATTAATTCAAAATCCATTGTAGCAGACAAATATAGGTCAGAAAGTGTGTTAAAATTAAAATGTGTGTTGTTAATTAAAAATGTGTTAATATAAAATTTTGGGATTTCTTATTTCTTGCTACAGGGAATGCTAAATGAAAAGATACGGAATGGTACTGTGGAAATAAATGAAAACTTTATTTAAAATGTACACTGTAACCCTGAGAACCACGATCCCACTGATTAATGAGCCAAAGGACTATTTATTACGAGACAAGGTACTCTTTCCACCTTGACCCCTCTTGCAATCTTCTGAGGTCATTTGAGCCTGTCGAATCTACAGACAATTTGCCTGTAAAATGCACAAACATGAAAACATCACAGAAAACAGCAAGAGAGGTCGAGGGGGAAATTGTGACCTTCCTAAAGATTATCCAATCGTTGGAACTCCTCTGGAGGCGAATTATCGTGCTGCTCCCACTTGATTTTGGTCAGTTCATCATGTGCTACCCTGGAAATGTATGGACGCAAGTTATCAAGGAGCAGATCCACACCCTAGACCCAGTCATTTGTTCTTGATGGGCCTGCGTTGTCTTCGGAGTGTCTCACAGTAAACATCGGAGTGCATTTTCTGATCTACGTCGAAGATTCAATCACATCCTTAAATGTCTTGCTACGTTTTCTCATAGTGGCATATGCAAATGTGTTAACTGTTACGTTGTTACGACGTTTCATATCTTATCATTAGAACACTCCTTGTATTAAAGCCCTTCTGATTTATTGTCTGTTATCAAAAAAGATTTTATCTGTTCTTTCGTTTTTTTGTATTTAATGGTGATAATATTTATAATAGTGATTTTAAATTAAAATAATAAAAGTTTTATAGCAATAATGTGAATGCCAAAAAGGGTCTAAAACAATTGTAGTAAGAGGCGGAAATATGAACTTTCAGTTTTTCTTGAATTTTTTGTGCATTTTAGTTAAAGGTGTATGTGTCTAATTATTTCAAAAGTAATTTAGCAATTTCATTTTTATTAAAAAAAGGCTGTATAAATTCTAGTTACGTGTAGCTTAAATTAGCTTCTAACTTAAGCCACTTAGGGCACAAGTTAATTTATTTAATGAGATTTGGCAACAAAACTGAGCTTAAATTAATTATGCATAAGAATTTTTATTCTGATTATTAGATTTTATGAACAAATGTTTTTTTTCTGGTTCTTTTAAAACAAGAAGCTAATGAATGTCGTATTTTCAGGGTTAATCATCAAAATCGGTGGAAAATATAGTGTGCATTTTTTTCCCCTAGTAATGTGCTATTTAGCATTAACTCCTTCATTTTATGTCAGAATATACGTTTTGTTCCCCTGAAAATTAATATGTCTAAGAAACTCATTAGAGAATGAAAAAATGAAAGAGGTGAACACAAATTTAATAAGAAGTTTCAAAATCTACTTTTTTATTTCTTTTCTATCTTGGATGTTTCTGAAGTAATTTCCCAGATATTCTGCTTTGACAAAGCTAATCTTAATATTAAATAGTTTTTCAGAGCCCTCGATAGATATTATGAATGTACGGAAAGAGATAGGTCTAAAAAATTATCTTAGACTACTTGTATTTTTTTAAAGTTTAGTTTAATTATATTAACATCGCATTTTTAAAACAACAGTAAGATTATTTTGGGTCTCATAATTTTGTATCGCAGTCACAAGACGAGGATGACATTTGGGCTGTTACCTCCCTTCTGCAAGCTTCCTCATCACACTAATAGACATTTCTCCTCGATGATGAATATAGTGTACTCGCGTATTCGGCTGTTCTTAGGTTAAAATGGGTGCTGAAACGAGTACTAAAACGGGTACGGGTACTTGAAACTAAGGTTTCGCAGCCGACACCTTACCATTAAGCCACTGCGGCCATCTTTTTTTCTTCTTTTTTTTTTACGTTCTCAACCGAACATCAATTTTCAAAAATGTTATTTATATGAGGAAAATTTTCATTGTCAACGTAGTGTTGAGTGTTAAATATTCCAGAATTTTAATTATGACATATAAGAAATTTTTCCCAGTCAAGATTTCAAGAAGGCGCAAGGTTTTATTTTTAAAATTAAGGAGGCAAATTGCGTCGATTCTAAAATGTCTATCTTTATTGCAAACATTTGTTAAATCCCTTAGCACATTTTTTATGAGTTAAAGAATTTCTGACAATGTCCCAAAAGTTACATAAATTACATTAAGATTTAAATAAACAAGAACATAAAATTTATACATAAAGCTTCGATATTGACTTAAAACACACACTACAATATCCCTGTGTGCTACACTATTTTTAATGAAGGCAAAAAATCAGTATACTGAAAGAGCATCGACAGTCAATTTTAAGTATATTTGTGTATAAATAAAAATGCAAAGAATGTTCTACATGTGTCGTACTTTTTTCTACTTTGTTACATAATTTTTAATTTTTTTTTCATTTTTAATGTAATAACTACAACATAATTAAATGAATTTAGTATTATTTTTTCCTCCCATGCATAAGTAGAATAATGAGTTAGTAAGAAAAATGCAATTCGAATTTTTAAAAATATATTTCATAATGTTTCTTTTTTTAATTAGTTTCAATCACTTTCAAGTATATTTCAGCTTTAAAATAATATTTTTTGTATTCCTTGAAATCGAGCTTCAGTTTCGACGTATAATATCCAGATAACAAATTTAAGCCTAGTATATATTTAATGACTTAATATTACAGTACATATATTACTGTACCTAATAATATCAAAGTACTTAATATAAAATACTGTATTCATATTTAAAATAGTTAACGTGTTTTTTTTGTTTTGTTTTTTGTCAGTGGAAGTGACATATGATGTTCATGTAGTTTTGAAATCTAATTTTTAGACGATCGGGATTCTTTATTTTTATTTACATAATACATTATCCATTGATTCTGCAGTATTATTGAAAAATGATATTGCAATATTTTTTCATTTTTAAAACTCTTAATATTAATTTGTGAAATTTCTTTGCAGCAAAAATTAAATAAAAATGTAGATAACATTTTTTGAATATTAGAATTTAGTATTCCTCTTAATTTGATTAAATTTTCAAACATATTTGCAAGGATAATTTTTAATTATATAAATATTTTTAGAAGCACTAGATTTTAAACAAATTCACAAAACTTTTGACAATTTAATTCTGAATTACAATTTTTTTATTGCAACTGAAGATATTTATTTCATCTTTTATTTAAAAAATGAAAATGTAATTTATAAGAGATTCCAACTACAAAGCATTTATCATCTGATTCGCATAAAATTATAGACTTTAAGCAATTTCTCTTTAAATAATGACCATTAAAATTTTCAGTTGAGATTGACGAGCTAGTAATAACTAAGAGCAAAAATTTTATATTCAAACAATTTAATCGTTTTCAGCGTTTATTAATGCCGATTTCGTACAATTAAAATTTTTATCCTCAATGGTAAGAAACTGTCATCTTAAAAACATAATACAAAACAATTCATCTCCAGAGCTTGTTTCAACCTTTTTGAAGATACAAACTAATATTAATTTATTAATACGTTTTCCCTCATGTGCAACTATTAAATGCCTTTATGATTTTCAATAGAAAATGTAATTTTAAGCGTACACATTTATTAAGAATATTCCATAATTTGTTGTACCATTTTTCTATAAACATACAGGCTAAATTCTAGTTAAATATAAATAATTGATAAGAAAACAGACAGAGGAAAATTCTGATAATTCTTGATAGGGTGGCCGATTTGTCGTTTTTGGCAAAATAAGTAAACC
Source organism: Argiope trifasciata (assembly GCA_026543055.1). Lineage (NCBI taxonomy): Eukaryota > Metazoa > Arthropoda > Arachnida > Araneae > Araneidae > Argiope > Argiope trifasciata. Next base: position 19,290 of record JAPMOQ010039816.1, read on the forward strand.
AAACTGTGAAGAAGCAAACCAACTTTTTAACCAAACTGTGAAGAAGCAAACCAACTTTTTAACCAAACTTCGAAGAAGCAAACCAACTTTTTAACCAAACTATGCCACCCATATAGTAAAACAGAGCATTGTTAATGTTTTAAAGTTTGTGTAAAATCAAGTATTCTTATGATTAAAGTTATATAAAACAGTTAAATAAAAACGAAAGATAAGATCATTGCTTTGAACGAAAAATTTAAAAATGGAAATTTTTAAGCTAAATATAGGGTTAAATGAATGTTTTATTGAAAATTTTAAAAATATTTCGGTTGTCATTTATTTCAGCATTACTTGAAAAGTTAAATGAATAAACAAAAAAAATAGTGGCCGTAATTCAAAGAAGAAAATATTAAGCTGGTTTATTATGAAATACCTCAAAATGTCAAAGTGTATGCCCAGCTATGCATTGTAATTAATATAATCCTATAAATAAAGTAATTCAATCCCTACTATTAGTTCACACTCTCCCATATTATTTATATATTTTGTTCAAATTTTCAATCATTAATAAAATACTTTTCATTCATCCACTTAAATTTAAATATATATTTCTTAAACTTGTAGATAATAACACTTGATGTTAATAATTTTTTTAATTAAATACTAATTAATTAAATAAATAAGTAAGAGTTTTAGCAGTTTGTAATGAATTTAGCAGTTTGTATGTATATTGCTTGTTCTTTCCATTACAATATATCCATTACAAATTTTAAAAACCAAATTTTTTTAACGATAAGGACAACCAAATGTCAGTTTTATTACCTGTTAAGAATATTTTCTCTTGAGCAAAGATACAAAATTCAAATTTCATAAAACAACTGTTCCGTTTTAAAATATGTTTTTATTTACGCATTAGAGCTCTATTAAAACTTCTAACCAAGTTATTCCATGATCCTGAAATAATCTTATTTTATGCTAACAGCTTAAAACCGGGAATGCCACTTTTCCTTGCTCGAAATGTCTTTTCATTTCGAATTACTCGTGCCATTAACATCATTTTTATAACCCTGTTTGCCCCTCTAACGGAGATTTATTTGGAGGGTAATAAAAGTTACGCCTTTTAAGCACTGGCACGGGGTGGCCTTAATAGGGACTTTCGTAAGGCACCCTTGTCCATTCCAACCCTATCTCGGCATCCAGTCGACTCAATTAGTTGGTTTGCTTTTCATCTTTTTTTTCCCTCCTTGTTCGATATCCTAATTCCTAAAGTACTTATTTTGGAACAGCGCTTAGGTTGTTGGTACACTTGAAGAAATTGTTTATTTTTCTGTTGGCAAAGCTGAAATAATTTAAAAATATTTTTGAATAGAATTTCCTTATGTTTCAGATCATTAAATATTTAGAAAAATTTTGTAATTATGAAATCTTACTAATTTAGATTAGGTAAAAATTAAAAATCGGTGTTTAGGTAATTGTTGATAATTAAATACGGTTAACTAATTGCATTATTTCAGTTTCTCCAATCTTATCTGAAAATTTATTTTACTTGCCGAAAAAATAAAAATGAATTTTTCGAAAGATAATTTCATTTGCTAAGTGAGTTGTGGCATTTGCTCTTTCTTATTGTATATAATTTTTCTGTTTAGATTCTTACTTTCACAAAACTATTCAGTGTATAAGCATTGACACACTGCATATTTTGAAGCCGATGTCCTGCCAATGGGTAGCGAGTCTTCCCCTTGGTATGCTCATTGAGGGTTCGAGTATTGATTCTGGAATGGTTATTCTTTAACTTTTGGGGTTTTTTTGTTAGATGTGCAAATGCATGTCATCTTCTTACTAGCTAAAAGCAGAATTCTGTCCCCAGTTGCTCAGGGGCCTTTATACACAGAAGCTACCGCAACCTCAATCTCTTGGACTTAGTGCGAATTGGAGTTCAATCTAAGGGTGTGAGGCAGGCAGCAGCAACAACAACCCATTTTTATCTAGATTTTATTCATTTATTTAGTCCTTATTAAAGTTTATTGAATGTCGTAGAGGTGGATGAACTTTTGTAACTATTTAATAATTGATGAAATTAATATGTCACTCAGAAAATAATTCTTTTTAATTAGAAAATGGCATCACAATAAATTAAAACAAAAGCCTTTCTGCATTTGTATTTTCATCATATCAGTGAAATTTACTTTTATTAGTGAAATTATCATATAATATATTACTATATATGGAGTCTTTATTATCTAGGCTCCAATTTAATTTTTTCAACTGTTAGAGATAGACTTACAACTCCCAAGAAAGATGACATAATAATCAAATGAAATTAATAATAAATAGATATTACATATTTTCATCTTTCATAATAATTTACAAGTGAATATCACAATAAGAAATAAATAGCATTCATGTGAATTTTATAGATATGTATTTCTTGGATCATAGCTGAAACTGATCCTTCACATTTCTGTCATAAATATATGATGAAACAAAATCCAAGAAATTCTGCTCTCAGGCAACAAATTGCTTTTTTGGGCGTAACATTTTGAAATAAATGTTCGAAAAACATGGAAAATGTCTGTGGACACATTTCGCATATCAATTTTTTTGGAAAAATACAAACAAACCCAAAAGCCAAGTGGTGCAACAAAAAATTGTAGCTAATGTTATTCTTAATATTTATAAAATCTGTTCTTTGCTTCCATATCCAATGAATTAAATATAAACAATGCTTTTTTACAAACAATTTTGTAATTATTTTATAAATAATGTTTAGAGCATGTTTTTCCCGAATAAAAATATTGAACTAAAAAAACCAAATTGATGTTTTAAATAATTTTTAAAAAAGAAATTCAAAATCAGTTTAAAAAAGTTATAATCCTTTTAAGGTATTTTTTATAAATAAATGCAATAGTTTCTTAAGTAAGTTTTTCGATGTGGTGAGGATCCAGAAATGGCGTGTTTTTAGATTTTCGCCTTTATCTTTTGAAATAAAATTTCAATACTATAGAAATCATGGAATTTTATTTATTTGTTTGTTTGATCGCAAATTTTCTTTTTCAGTGTTAAAACTGGTTTCTTTTAAAATCCGCGGGCGAAAGTTTGCCCAAAACTGTTTCGCATATTTTCAATTAAAAGTCTTGCGATGATAAGTTCATGAGCCAGATAACATGTACGGGGCACGAGTAATTGCTTTTGTTTAGTGGTTATGTTAAGAGGATTCCAATCTAAAGGTTCCGAGCTCTATTTCGAGCTAATATCACCTTCCACACTGATTACCTCGGACAATGAATCTGCAGCCTTCATACAACCTTCGAGGTGCCCTTTCTCTATAGCAAAAGTCGCTATAACAAACTTTCATCTTTCGCTATAATGCTTGTCTCGATAAAATCGTTCGTCGCCGGTCAAAATGTTTGGCGCAATTAAAATGTTCGTCCCCCTCCAAAAGCACTAGGTGCGATTACATCGTTCGTCTCACTTGAGACTCACTGCAGGGGGAGAAATGTGGTGGTAAGTTCGTCAACCAAGTAACATTTACGGGGCATGAGCAATTGCTTTAGTCTAGTGGCTATGTTACTAGGCTTCTAATCAAATGGTACAAAGATCTACTCCGTGCCAACACCACCTACCACAATATTATCTCCTCATCACGTTTACGTTTCTGGAGCTTCGGATAAATCCAGAAATGCTTTCGATGGCTTTGCTGGATACTTAATATTTTAGAAGAACTTAATATTTCTGAAATATAAGCATTACATTTAAGTCACTCAATAATTTGGAAATATTAAGTGTATATAATTCCGAAATATTGACGTTAATTCAGTATTTGACTTGAATCAAGTATTATTTCAGGGAAATATGGGTTTGTAAACAAGACATCATACCAAAGGAAAACAAAATATCAATATGAGGTTTATGAGTTTTTGCGTGTACAGAAGCGAACGCACAGACTGACAGATGATCAACTCTTAATCAGATTTTCTTAAAAATTAGATATGTATCTATACCTATGTACTATTTTTTTATTTAGCTTTTTTTTCATTTAGTAGTTAACTAGTTCCATTTACTCAAACAGTCAAAAAGATAGACACCAAGTAAATGGATTTCATTCAAAATCTAATTAAAAATGTGGATATAAATCCTTATGCCAAATTTAAATCGTCAGTCTGAAAGTATATTTGAGTTATCTTATTCTGAGGCTGACAAGAATGCAGGCATAATTTCTGAAATTTGTTTCTCAAACTCAGAGGTGTCTGATAAGTGGATGGTGCAGGAGATTGGGCCCGAACGGACCTTTCGATGATGTCCCATAAATGCTCGATGGGATTCATATCAGGCGATCTAGGTGGCCAGATCATGCGCTGGAATTGTCCGGAATGTTCTTCAAACCAATCGCGAACAGTTCTGGCCCGGTGACATGGCACATTGTCATCCATAAAAATCCCCTCGTTGTGTGGGTACGTGAAATCCATGAATGGCTGCAAGTGATCTGCAAGCAGCTGAACATAACCATTTCCTGTCAATGATCGGTACAGTTTCACCAGAGGACCAAGTCCATGCCATGTAAAAACAGCCCACACCATTATGCAGCCACCACCAGCTTGAACAGTGCCTTGGTGACCGTTTGGGTCCATGGCTTCGTGGGGTCTGCGCCACACTCGAACTCTACCATCAGCTCGTAACAACTGAAATCGTGACTCATCTGACCACGCCAAGGTTTTCCACTGGTCTAGGGACCAGTCGATATGCTCACGAGCCCAGGGGAGTCGCTGCAGGCGATGTCGTGCTGTCAGTAAAGGCACTCGAGGCGGTCTTCTGCAGTCATAGCCCAAGGAAGACAAATTTCGCCGCACAGTCCTATCGGGCACGTCCCTCGTCCGTCCCACATTGATTCTTGCAGTTATTTGACGAAGTGCTGCGTGTCTATTAACATTGGCCATTCTACACAGACGTCGGCGGTCTCGGTCGTTAAGTGCAGGTGGTCGCCCACTGTGCTGTCCATGATGGGATGTGATGCCTGAAATTTCATACTCTCGGCACACTCTTGATACTGTGGATCTTGGAATGCTGAATTCACTAACGATATCCGCAATGGAATGACCCATGCGTCTAGCTCCAACTAACATTCCACGTTCAAAGTCTGTTAATTCTCGTCGTGCCGCAATAAATCACGAAAAACCTGTCCGCATGAATGACTTAAACACAAATGAAAGCTCTTGAAAACGAACTGCGCATTTATACTTTTTCGCTGCGATACTACTGCCATCTGTATATTTGCATATTGCTATCCCATGACTTTTGTCACTTCAGTGTATATATATATATATATATATATCCTTTCTGCTGTTTTCATAAAATACACACACACACGAAAAAAAACAATGTTGAGTTTTAAATGATCACGTAAAACTGGATTTATTTCAATTTTTAGTAAGGATAATCAAAATCTGCGTTGAGGCCTTTTATTCCTTATACGAATTATTCTTATATGGATGTGTGTTCGTGAGATGGGTTTTGCTATTAAGGATTGAGATGGTGGATGGCACAAATTCCTACGCATATCTGTTCCATTCGGCCCAAAACAAAAGCCTTAACACACCATTAACTTACATTTCTTGAGTTATGCTTCTACTTTTATGGGACTTTCTTCCATGTGATGGAATTACAAATATGATTTATTGGTTTGGAAAACTTCCGAATATCCAGAGGTCATTGTGATATATTATTTATAAGTTATTTTTAACTTTATCAAATAAACGTCCAATAATGTATATGTTATTTAGATCTTATGTTAATTGTTTTTCAATCATTATGTAGTAATTATATCTTCGATCCACATTTTTGTGATGTCCAAAACGAAATATCAACAAAAAACATCCCAAAAGTTCAATTCGGGCTTATTTAAGAAGAGTGTCATGGAGTGCTTAACCTCTGCACATAACAGGTGAATAGAGTAAAGGCTTTGATTGCGCGTCTTCCCCATGATCTGAGCATCAGAGGCTCGATTCCTGGTTCACGCATGGTTGTTCTTTAATCTATATTCTATTTGTGAGGTATGTGAAAGAGTTTACCTATAAAAAAGGGGATAGGAAGGAGTGTTTGAATGTGTTATTCATGTGCGATAATATCAGATTTCCGTCTTCGGCAATTCAGATTGTCTTTATCCTCCTAAGAGAGTGCACTTCTCTTTTCGAGATCTCTTGCCTTTGTTTGAATTAGTTTTTATTCCAAGGGGTACAAGCAACAGCAAAAGTAATAACATGGTACTGATATAGATTAGTATGTGGTTATGCAAGGAAGAATTCACTTTGGATGTTAATTGAATAATTTAAAATTCACATATAAAGAAGTCACGAAATAAATCATTTACATTAAAATTGGCATTAATTACCTAAACAAATAATAGAACAAAGAAATATTATCTTTTTTTAAATACTGAAGAATAAGAAATGAGTATCAGAATAAAAATACAATGTTAGCAACTAAATATTTCTTGAACGGCGAAAGATAACTCGTAGTCTTTTGCCCAGTCTGAGATTTATGGAGAAAATCAATTATTTGCCGACATGAAAGATGGGAAAATGATTATGTTGCGCTCAACAACTGATGTAGATTAAACGGTGGTGGAACTTCATAATATTCGGTTGCATCAGTTGAATCTAGCTGAGCTAGAATGAATGTTCTGAATTTTTTTCTGTATTCGTGGAAAGTGAGAAAAGTATTGAATAAATATGTTTCATAATATATGTCTCATTTTATTTTAGCTACTTGAAGCTCGGCAAACTTATGAGATATTAATATATATCCGCACAGAGAAGAAAACGAATATATCTTTTATTTTATTTCTGTTTCTAAAAGTTAGAGAAATTTCAAAAATATAATATATCTCTGCCCAGAGAAGAAAACTAACCTATAGATTGTTAGAAAAACATAATAGGATAAATATTCTAAATGAATTTCTCTTCAATAACAAAAAAAACTTAAAATAAAATAAAATTCTTACTCTCTATTTGACTATTTCATCTAACAAAATAAACTGATCCATGATAAATTTGAAGCTCAAAATATTTTACAATTCAACTTTTACTTTGAAAAACTGAATACTCTCTCTTCAAAAGCTAATACCAATATATGAGCACTCTTTATATTTTTCTTAATGTCTCCTGGATTTTGAGTACTGTTCTACAAACATTTTGACATTTTTACTAGCACTAAAGGAATCTTCTTTAACTAAGTACGCTATTTTCTTTACCAATTCAAAACATTTTTCATAAAAAATGAATCTTCGAATAAAAATTTTATTGATGCATGTCACACTTACATGATTAGAGCGTAATAATTCAAACATTAAGCCGGTAGAAGGAGCTACAGGAACTATCATTTAGCTAAGTCATATCTTATTTCCCAGTATGATTTCTGGGAAATAATGTTAGCATAGATTTTTCTATTTTATATTAAAAGCATAACTAATTAGGATTATTTTTGTTACGGAATGAAACCATTACAATTTTTGAACCATCTATTTTCGAAAATAAAAAATAAAGAATTTCGAATTTTGATATTTTTTTTATACAAAAAGTTGGAAATGTGCTGTAATATCAATAAAACTAAAACAGTTACAGTTAATATTTCCTTAGTTTAATTATTAACTTATGTACTATAATCAATAACCTTGAAATTATGATACATAAGTAGATATAAATATCATTAGAATTCGGAAGAAATTGGCTTATATCAAACAATGAAGACATGCAGTAGACTGCGTTTGTGTATTGACTCGAAAAGCGAATGAGTTTATTTTAAGATTATACTTCTAATATGTAACTTATATGTAAGTATAAAATTCTTGCTAAAAATAGATAAGATATTAAGGATAAAATAGATTTTATAAATTAGAAGATATTTTATAGATACTTTACTAATAGACATATACTTTATTAATAGACATTTTATCACTAACATGGATTTTGTAAATAAGAAGATATTGTAAAGACAACATGAATATGTTAGGAAACATATTCAATGCATACTTAATTACTTGCTGAATTACAAACATCGGATGTAGAAATCAGAATCTTCTTTTGCTATGATCGGGTTTCACCACCTTGGCTAATATAGAAAATAAGCAAGAATAAATATTATAAATAAGACTTGCTTCTCATAGTCAGGATACACTTTTAATGAAAGGGGCTGTACAGTGGTCGGTGATACCCATTGTGATACTTCATTCTTCCCCCAGCGTTATTGTCATGGCATCCTGTTTCTAAATATTTCTTATACTTTCAAGCTGGACAAATGTTTCGTTTTCCGCATGAAAATAAAGAATTTTTTTTAACCTTAAATATTGTTAGGCGATCACAAGGAGCTAGAAAATAAAAAGGTAAAAATATTGATGGCTTAGTTAGACCAGCAGTCCTCATTTGTTACTGTTTTAAACCTCAGTCAACATATTAGATTTATACGGAAATATAAATTCACTGTATGGGTTTTCTCCATTTCTACTTTCTTTACTACAATCTTATTTCTGCTTGTTGACATAGAAACTAGATAAATAAGAAAGATAAAGAGGTATCTGAATGGAATGCAGTATGGGACTTAAGTAAATTACCTGACTGATGTTTATTAAACGTGCTCAAGAAAATCTGCGGTGTCATTTCTCTTCATGCTTATGTTATATATCATAAAAAATAACGTAGATAGCTTAAACTCAGTTTGAGATCTTCAAGGGAAAATTGTAAATGTTTCTAAAATTTAGATCAAATAACAGTGAGGAGAATATATCATTTTTTCTTCCTTGATATAGATAATTATGAGTTAAAGATAAACGAGCCTCATTACATAGATACTTATTATTAAATTATTTAAGTTGTATATTTAATTGTATCCTCTCTGTATATTTTTGAATCTGAAACTAATTTTTAGATTACCAGTAAGATTTTAGGTGTTCTCTTTGATTTTTACAGAAATGATGTAGAGATGATTTTTCAGCTGACAGGTTTTTAATTATTTATGATTATATATTAACATAATAAAAATAAATTGTTCTTATATTGAAAATGTTTATTCTTATTCGTAAAAATTTAAATAATTTTATCATCGTTAAAATTAAAAAAGCATTCATATGTTCATTGCATATATGAAAGAGAAATATTTAGATGAAATTTCTGCATTAAAAAGAATTTAAGCTAATATATTATACTTATTTTAAAGGACATATTTAAAGAATCTGAATTAAAAGTTCATTTTTCTTACCCTGAAAAACACTTTGTAAGAATTTAATTATTTTATCACCATTAAAATAAAAATCATGTGCGTTTTTATTCCAAAGAGTAATTTAAAAGTTTATTTACAGTATATTTAAAAGGAATTTCTGACACTATATTCTTATTTTAAATAACGAAAAAGTGATATTTACATTAACAGAAATGCCTAATTCAACTCAAAACTCTTTCTGAAGCATTCCCTTTTTCGATAAAAATAAAATATCATGAAAGTGAAGCATTCTTCTGTAATTACGATTAAAAAGAATTGAAGAGAGTTGTTTTTGAGAAATACAGATATCCAATCCGTGTTCCGAAATGATGGAACTCTCCAAAGGGATATCGTTCCCTTTCCGTCTCAAAGAATAAAAGCCTACCAGAGCAACTAACTCAGAAATATAACCCTCGTAATTCACTTTTTTATCGACGCGCCTATGAAGAATAAATATTTCTAATCTCCAATCTCTAGTTTCCTTCTCCTTTGTACTTATCTTACTTCGGAATGAAATAAAATAAAGTCCCATAAATTTCTGTCTCTCCGTCCTCTATCTCTAACTTTGTTTATTACTTTGGAATTTTGTAGAAAGAAATGAAACATGTTTTCACTGGAAACATAACCAATTGAATCACGTGGGACTTTTCTAGAAAAATTGTCAACTGCTACGAGTTTCTATAATTTTCTTTTCGTATTTCGGAAAAAAAAACCGATGCTATCTCGCTTCGAAAGTCTTGAGAAAATGGGATTTTTTTTAGCTATAAATTCTAAGTATTTAGTGTTTTAAATGTAGGAAGCACTGAGATTGGTTAGTCAAGGATATATACTTTATTTTTAAAGCAATTTTATTTATTATACATAATATATTGGCCATGACAATCATCTACTTAATTTGCCGTTCAGACATCAGGTTTATATGATGCCCTGTTTTTTAATGAGTTTATTTTAATTAAAATAAAGTCATTAAAAAACTTCAGAAAAGATATAAGGAATTTATAAGTACAGAAAGGATATAAGAAAATTCATGCATCAATGGGTAGTGTAAGGAAATTCATTCTTGAACAAAATAATTCAATTATAAAAAGATGAAGTAATTTATACCTTCATACACACTTTAAAACTAAATTTGGTAAAAAATTTCGCAAAATCAGACAACAGAATTTTTTATGAAGCATTTTTTCCTCAAAAATTAATTCATTTGAGTATACTAATGTTTAGTTATATGAATTTACTTGTTATATAAAGCAATATAAATAATATAATAGTGAAAATACTATTATTAATTCAGTAGCTGTGTATTAAGTTCCTATTTTTGAAACTCATCTCTCTAAAAGACCTGTTATTTACAAATGCATTTACTTTCATGAATAAAATCCAGCTTCTTCCATCAGTTGTTTAAAACATACGTTATAAGCAAATTGCATATAAACCGTTACAGAATCTTACCTTTTTGTTATACAAATCAAGACTTGATTCCCACTCATATTCAGGTTAAAGGCACCAAATGTAAATTGAATAAATTGAGACTAATAAAGTTAGCCATGTTTTTATCAAACTACACTTTTTTCATACTTATCAACCACAATTCACTTATTAAATTACTCAGAACAGCAGCTAAATATAGAATATTAATTAAAATTCGAGAAAAAAAAATAGCACCAGTTTTAATTTACAGTATCTGACTTCTAAAAAGTTAATTTAATTCGAATACGATTGACTCTTATATTATTTCTGGTTTTCCTAACTAGTCAGTTACAATGGCTTTTCTAATTAACGTTTTACAGAGAATTCAAGGAACGCACTGTTGGAAAACACATTTAGTTGAATTTATTTTTAATTTCGGCATTGCTTTTAGAGAATCCACTAATTGAAATAAAATCAGGTGAACAAATAATGGTTTTTAACCAAAATATTTTAAATATTGGAAATATATATTAAAGTTTCTTTTGTAAGTTTATATATTCAAAGGCCTTATTTACATGCGTAAAATGAATATCTGTGAAATATCTGTGAATTCTAAAAGAGATGCGTTACTCCATTTTGACTGAATAATTTTAATTAATTCGTTTACAAATTAATTTTCAGTTATTTTATTTTTTTGAAATTTTAACCATTTTAGAAAATTGTTTGGCTTTTCCTTTAAGTAAAATTGCCACGTTTCATTTCATTTTTTAAAAAAACTCTAAATATATATTTGTATCTTCTGAAAAACCGAGTGAGAATATGCCGATGATTTGTATAGTAGATTTTAGATTGATTACATCCGGTTAGTTTTTAAATAATAGCTTTTGGGAAAATATTTCTCCAATTTAAAATCGCATATTGACAGAAATTAAAAGTATTTGACAAAAAAAAAATTTCAGAAAATTTAATATTTAAGAAAATGAGGATTTTTTTCTGAATTTGCCTTTTACTCAAAACTAGATCAGAAATAAATTTTCGGAATTGTATGCTCTTAATTAATATAAATATTGATGTGACAGTAAACAACTGACAGATAATTTAGAAATAAATTTCTTGTAAATTATTACTGTCTAATCTCAGTTTTTATATAACTTTGATCTTTTTCAGAATTTAAAAATTTCATTAAGTTACAATAGATAAATGTATTTCAGTTCAGTCCCATATGATATTATACATAAAATGCATGTTAAAAAGCAGGCAGGTAACCGTCGTGGAAAAAAATGGAAATTTATGTAAAATCCACATTTCTTCTATTCCACAAGTTTTGATTTCATTAAAGGAAGAAAAACAGCTTTTTTTAAGGCTTCTCCAGATTTTTCAGTTGTCCTGATTTTTCTGGTGTGCAATATTTTCTTCAATTAATTTCTCAATACTTCAATTTATTTTTCTTTTTATATTTTCGATGAGTCTTGAATATAGTGATTGTGATTTTCTTCAACACTTTCACAAATAGATATTAATATTTACTTGCCCACTTCGCTTGAGAAGGCTTCATATCAATATATGAAGACAATTATTCAATAAATATAAATCAATTTTGAATATAAAAGAATTCAACAGGAAAATACTAATATATGAAACAAAAAAAAAATACACTGATGGAAAAAAAATCCCAACACTAGGAAGGAGCTGTGCTAGATAAATGAAATTTGGTAGGTGTGTTTATACATCTGAAAGATGACGTCGATTCAAATTTCGAGCTACGTGCGTAAGTGTGGCGCTAGTAGCGACACTATGAACATGCAAATGAGGTTTGCTTTAAATAAGCACTATAAGGTTCGTGATCCTTATTTAAAGTTGAGATTTGAAGTAGTGGGTTAATGTTAGTCAACGATGTATCTGAGATGACGAAGAAACCATTATCAACAGCTCACTGAGTTTGAACGAGGTCGTGTTGTAGGGCTACGAGAAGGTAGTGATATTGCTGAAAGATTTGGCAGGAATGTATTCACTGTGCATGAGTATTGGCGGCAGTGGTCAAGGGAAGGTACTGCCTCAACAAGACCAGGTTCCGGGGAGCCACGTGGTACTTCTGAGAGTTAAGACCGTCGTATTCGGCGTATATCTGTGGCTAATCGTACTGCATCTGCAGCTGAAATTCGAGCAGCAGTTGGCACCACAGTGACACAACGAACTGTTGCAAATCGTTTACTTCAAGGACTGCTCCGAGCCAGACGCCCTGTACAGTGCATTCCACTGACTCCAAACCACTGCTCTTTGGGACGTGAGGGGTGCCAAGCTAGAGCTCATTGGAGGACGGAGTGGAGATCTGTTTTGTTTTCTGATGAAAGCCGATTCTGCCTTGGTCGCAATGATAGCCATTTGTTCGTTAGAAGGAGGCCAGGGGAACGCCTGCTAGTGACCTGTCTGCGGCCTAGATACACATGGCCTACTCCTGGAGATATGGTTTGGGGAGCAATTTCGTATGACAGCAGGAGCACTCTCGTGGTTATCCCACGCACCCTGACTGCAAATTTGTACGTCAGTCTAGTGATACAACCTGTTGTGCTGTCATTCATGAACATCATTCAAGGGGGTGTTTTCCAACAAGATAATGCTCCCTCTCATACCGCTGTTGTAACCCAACATGCTCTACAGAGTGTCGACATGCTGCCTTGGCCTGCTAGATCAAAAGATCTTTCTCCAATCGAGCACGTATGGGACATCATTGGACGACAACTCCAGCGTCATCCACAACCAGCATTAACCGTCCCTTCATTGACCGCCCAAGTGCAACAGGCATGGAACTCTATGATATCTGACCACAAAATGATATCCGACACCTATACGACACAATGCATGCACGTTTGCATGCTTGCATTCAAAATTCTGGTGGTTACACCGGTTACTAATGTACCAACATTTCACATTTGAAATGGCTCTTCTGGCCAATGGATCTACCTGTGATCATGAAATTTTAATCAATTAAATATGTTACCTAGACAAATGTATTTCTAAAATTTCATTACTGTACAATATTTTTTTTGGTGTTGGGATTTTTTTCCCATCAGTGTATATTATATTTAAATCATCCTAAATAGATACAAGGAAAAGTCATTTTTCGTAGAATTGTGTACTGTTAAATTTTCAGTTCTATTAAATTATATTTCAATTTTAAATTCAATTCAATTATAATTAAACTAATTATTTAATAATTAATTAATGAATTTAATATGATTTCACCCAATTCTTTATTTGTATTTAATTAGCATATTACTTACATATAATATTAAGCGACACTATTTGTATTATTATACCACTCAAACTATGGATTTGCTTTATTATATTAATCAAGGAAATTTTGGCTACAATACACTCAATACCAATAAGTATTTGGACATCTATGCAAATTACAATGTCTGTGGTCCTACGTTACGTCACGGCTTCCGCCGGTATATATCGTGTAGAAAACAGCATCGGATTTAGTCACATGCAAAATGCCTCTTAGTTCGGAGCTCTCTGATTTCGAGAAAGATATAATTATCGGGTATCACAAATGTGGCCGATCGTTAAGCGACATATCTAGCGATCTGAAGTACCCAAAATCGTAAGTGGACTATGTGATTAAGAAATGGAAGGTGAGTGGTAGTTGTCGGAATGTGCCACGAGTCTGCAGACCAATGAAACTGGGAGATAGAGACCGATGAGTGCTGTCCGGAGAAATTCTGAAGAACCTCACCCTACCGATGGCCGTCATCCGCGAAGAGTTTCAACAGGCATCCGGGAGTATTGTTTCAATGAATACCATCCGTAAGGAAGCACGTCTGCTTGGTTTTCATGGTCATTCTGCTGCCCATAAACCTTTGATCACAAAGTTCAACCGCGCTGTTTGTTTAATGTCTGCTAAGCACATCGAAATTTGACCGTAATTCAGTGGAAACGGGTTCTTTGGAGTGACGAATCAAAGTTCACCCTTTACCATTCGGATGGTAGGGTCTGGGTCTGGCGTCTACCTGGAGAACGTCTCCTGCCAGAACGCATTTTGCCAACATTCAAGTTCGGTGGAGGTGTTTCTCCTGGTATGGGCTGGGAACCTTGGTCACCATTCATGGTAAGCTTAATTCCGATGCCTACTGCACTATTTTGGGTAACAATGGGCTTCCTACGTTGTGGCAGTTTTACCGATTGGACCCCTGTTACTTTCAGGACGACAATGCCAGTTGTCATGTTTCGACGTTAACCAAGGCTTGGTATGGTGCCAATGGAATTCATCGAATGGACTGGCCTGTCGAGAGTCCAGACCTGAACCCTATAGAGAACTCTGGGAAGAGTTGCAACGCCGAATTAAGGGGTGCACTACAAGTGTAAAATCGGTGAAAGAAATTATATGTCTTCTCCAAGCCGAGTGGAAGAAAATACCACTAGTTGTCATAGAAAGACTTGTGAAAATTATGCCTCGGAAGGTCCACATTGTAATTACTACTCGTGGAGGCTCTACCTACTATTGATTTTGAATAAAGTTAGTTTTTCTTTTCTAGCACAGGTGTCCAAATACTTATTGGTAGTCAGTGTATTAAATAAATATATGAAAAAAATCTGAATTATCTACAAGAATTTATTGAAAAAATAATTTTCACATGGTTTTATCAATGAAGATAATGAATCTGAATATAAAAAATGTTAATTTTATTATTTTTATTATTTTTCATTTTTAATCAGTTTTACTGATTGTTCTTTATCAAAGAGTGTTTCAAAAAGTTTGAAGTCATTGATCCCCATCAAAAGCTTTTAACTAGGTCCTTCAGCTTTAAATCAATATGGCTGGACATTTAATCCTCTTAGAGTTCAGTTCAGTTTCTGAACTTTGACCAACAGATTTACTATTTCTTTTAAAGTAAGGTACAGAAGATTAGTTGGAATCTGAGATGTTGGAACTATTTGAAGAGTTCTCTGGAATCTTTCCTGCAGGATTTTTCAATATTAAATTGTTTTTGAGATATCAACAATGTTGTGCTAATATGCTGATTCTTTAAAACACTTAGAATGAGTGTGTGCTTTTAAAAAAAGGCTGAATATATTCTATAATCTAATATCTTATGCATAATCGCACTTAATATTAACAATATTAAATACATAGTTTTCTAAATGTTAAATTACTATTATTAATTCAATAAACCTAAAATTTTTCACTGTGCTGATGCAAGACGATAGAATACATTCCATTGTAATCAGTTCATTTAAGTATAAATAAATTCAAATCAATGTTATTTCAAGTGCGGCTGAAATAAAGTTTGATTTGATATTTTTAAATGGATAAATTGATATTAAGTGGCTGAAAATGGTTTCCAACAGATGAAATATTTCACCAGATAGGAGGGCAAATCGGTTTGGTATCAAATTGGTATTCGGTTTTCAGCATGTTGATTCTTGCAGAAAGTTTAGTAAACACATGAAAAACGTTAAGTTTTTCGGACATTGTTATAAACAGTAAAAGGAGGATTATAAATCTTTCTTATTTAATATTGGCAATAAACGAAGTAATTCACTTTTATTCTCTGAATGACTGCCTTCGTATGAACTTATAATCAAAAATCATTTGTAAAATATCAGTGAGATTAAAATTTAGTTAATTAATTATTTTAAATGAAAAATATTCCTTCCAAAAATTGATAAATTAATATCAATAAGACAGAAATTTCAAATTTTTATGCTATTTTATTTTTTGCCAGTTTAATTTGCTAATTAATTTTTATGCTATTTTTAGATTAATGATACTGTTTTTAATATAGACCATTAAGTAACTGAAAGGAAATAACTTTTTTTCGTTTCAAACTTAATAAATGATTTAGATGTTTACAAAACAAGGTTTCTTTGCAACAATATAATCCTCGAAGATACAAAACTGATTAACTCAATAGTTCAAGGGGTGTTCAAATGAAAATGTACGAAAAGACACTGTGGGTAGAAATGAAGACTTTATATAAAGTATAAAAAATAGACACATTGATTTATAAGCCCAAAAATTTCCTGTTCCGAGAATTCATGTGGAGATGTTTTTTCAGTGGATCTCATGAAATTAGCAGGGCAATGTGACCAATCTGTAAGGTGAATGGTGGAGCTTCTCCCACTTTAACTTGGCCAGTTCCCTGTTTGTGACCCTGGATACGTGCGTTATCACGAAATAGAGCCACGGTGCTTGAGTAGAC
>JAPMOQ010039816.1:51127-113716 GCA_026543055.1 Argiope trifasciata
TCTGAATGCTTAAAATAATCATGTTTTTATGCTAACAGTCTAAATCTATAAATGTTTCTTCCCTACTTCTAAAAGCCTTTTCATTTCCAATTACCTTCAACATTAACATCCTTTTTATAACCCTACTTTCTCCTTTAACGGAGATTTATTTGGCGGACGATAAAAGTTACGCTTTTTAAGCACTAGCGAGAAATGGTTTTAATAGGGCTCTTGATGAGATACACTGCGCCTTTCCAACCTTATCTTGGCATCCAGTAGACTCAATTAGTTGGCGTGCTTTTTATATTGTTATCTGTCAAGTTTTCTTAATTATTTACTATTTTCTTTGAGAACTAGTAGAATTAATGGTAATTCATAAGAAATGGTATATATTATTTTAATGAAATGGAAAAGTATTTGAAGCTTCTTGTTTATATGATAATTTCTTTTTATTGGAGCTTGGTTGAAAATGATATGAAGCAGTTATCAGTTTTGTTATGATAGAATATGATAGAGAAATACTGAAACTTGTCGGGGTAATTATGGTCTTTTTAGTGCAGAGTCAGTAGCACTAATTAGGAACAACGAGTAACTGGGAGATGTGACTCAAATAGTAATTTCCAGTATGTATTGTTGAAGCCTTAAGGAGCTGGAATGCCTGTACCTTCTTTAGGATACTCTAGAGGAAGGAAGGCAACACTTTCTAGCTTTTTTCGATGTTATTCCCTGGTATTTACTTGCTTTATCTGCAAACGCATTTTAAAGATTTGAAATCGAAACTTTATTGTCATTATTTATTTCTTCTATTTAACTGTAATTTTTCAGATTAATTGCAAAGTTATATACATTTTGGATTTACAAAATTCCATGATTGGGAGTAAAATTCAATTTTCAATTTGGAACTTTCCCTGAGAAAAAAATATTTTATTCTATTACCTTTGACCATTTTTATTGCAGAGTAGTTAGGATTATACGCAATAAGGGGTTAAGTAATAAGATTTCAGTGATAAAAAATTCATGCATTTAGCAATACATTTTTCATAAATTTTAAAAAAAATTGTATGATTCGAAATGATGTTAAACTTAGGATTCTGTAACGTTTGATCCCAGCAATATTAATTAATTAATTAATGATAGATTTATAATTGACGTCTTAAAATAATTTACCACTTAATTTACCTGTCTATTGCCTTCCGAATGAATGCTATTTATTAAATTAATTATATTAATTTAATGAATTATTCGTTAGTTAATTAATTAAAGTTTAATGTCGAGAGTGAGGCATTAAGATTACTTTGTAAATCAATTCCGTCAAATTTTATAAATGAGGAGGGAATTACTTGCTTCGAATCCCTGATGGTTAATTTTTCAACAGATTCGTATATTTTGATCGAATGTATCGGACGAACCAGAATGAATGTCCATTATTCGCGCTTCTGAATAATTCTGAACCAAACGAGTCAAGTTTGATACAAATATTTGATTATATCAAAATTTTAGAGGTTAATAGTAGTTTATGATTACAGAGAGTAATATATACATAAGCTGTACCTTAAAGAACAAGGCATATAATTTTAGAAAGTTTTTTTTAACCTTAATGTTAAAAAAAATTTAGTTGAAAGAGATTGAATATTCTGCTGAAATGAATGATGCAAATTTCAGAATCAAAGTGAACTTTCTAGTTCCAAGTCATTTAAATGCCCTATTCTAATATATCCATGGACACTCTTCTTAATAATATATTCTTGGACATTTCCTTCTAGTATTTTTTTTTAATTCTGACATTTTTTATTAAAGGCTGGATGTTGTAATACCTTAAGTTTACTTGGAATGTTTAAGATATTTTGTCTTTTGATTATAATGATATTATCTATGAAAATAGGTAAAGACTATTAATATGTCTAACATAATTAATATAGGTGCCAAGCAAGTTAACATGAACCAAAGCTTGTATGAGACATTAGATAAAGGCATATAAAAATAAATTATATGTTTAATAATTGATTAAGATAGCAAAATTTTGATTAATAATTCGAGACGAAATTCCAAATCACATTCGTTTAAATTTTGAAACTCGTATGAATCATAGAACTTTGCCAAACTTAAGTTATGTGCAGAAAAAACACATCTGAGATTTTGAACGGAACAAAATCAACGTGAATCAATTCTGAACTTCAAAATGATTGAGGCTTGGAATTTGTCTAAAATATATTTTATCTGCTTCCAGTTAAATAAGAAACAATCATCCGTATATCAAACACCTAATTCTCAGTCTAACATCTCTATTACAGCCAAATCTCTCTCGATGTAACTTTCAAAGATGGTGGAGATTATTTATTTAGTGACAGGAATGAAGAGAAAATGATTATATCAGAGTGAATAACATGTATGAAAAGACCACGGATGCCTATGATAGTTCTATACGTTCGTTAATTGCTCTAGGGTTATATAATTTAAGATAATTCTTTGATTATATTAGTACTTATTATTAAAGTATGTTTTGAAAAAAATAAAGATATTTTATTTTTCTTTCCGCTTGTGAAAGTTAGTCAAACATGATAAGATATTAATTTTTTTAACGATTAGTTGTTCAACTATAAATAAACAAATAATTTGTAATTTTGAGAACAAGAAATCCATAAAAAAGCTTAATTAATTGCTATTGGGCGTTACTGATGAGGATTAATGAACAAGATCAATGAATTTTTCAAGGCAGCCTTTTCTCAGATGACTACAACGAAATTTTCCAAAGAGCTAATATTATACTATTATCTTTTAAAAACCTGACCAAAAAAATTGACATCTTCCATATAAGATATTAATGTTACTTTACTTTTCCTTCGTACAGCGAAACCGGTTGTGCAATGCTCATATGATAAATATCTAAACTTCTATTACTGATTGATTTCCATTTTGATTGCGTTAGAAATAGTATATGAATATATTAACCCTCGTACTTATTCGCAATTCAAGAGCCAAACTGTAGTTTATAAACTAAGATTTTATTATTCAACAATGTTAATAATTCAATAAAAATATTAAATATAATTCAATTTAAACTAATATATATCTTTTAGATTTCTACTTGTGTCAATCAGATAGCACAATTTCTGAACAGAAATAATCATCATATTAGATCAGTGAGAAAATGTCATCAGTTGATGGGGTAACATTCACAAAGTCTGACTAATGACAAAGGATGAAGGAGAATGAAAACAGGAGAATGATCATACTTGATATTTCATTCCTGTAGTGAATAATTTCTTTAATAAATTACTTATGGTAAACATTTTATTTAACAGTTTTTGGAAAAAAATATTTCTCATAGAGAAATAAATTAAAAATTGATCATTATGATTATAAACAAATTTTATACCGTGACAAGATTATTTCCTACATTAAGAGAAAAGTTTCTTATTTGGACAATGTATATTTTGAATTTAAAAAATTATAATCTTTCATTTAAATAAATAGTGAAAAGAAAAACGAAATATCATAATCATATCATAATTAGGCTTTAAATTAAAAAGCAAGATAGGGGTAGTTGCTTTTATTTAAAGTAAATGGATTTGAAATCAAAGTGCTCATAAATGCAATTATTTTTAATGCATTTTTCCATAATATTACTTAGTTTTCACACAACCTGTCTCTCAGAAAGTTTTTTTAGGATTTATTATTATGTAAATGTTAATAAGATTACATAAATAAAAATATCTATATTGTATGCAAGAAATTCTTTGTGATTTTGATAAAAATATTATTTACCAGCATTTAATTTTTAATACATTTTGACAACATGAAGCACTGTTTCTATATCGTTGTAAATATGAAGAGGAAGACACAAAACACTAAATGCCAGATAAAATATTAATATATGCAAATCAATATTAGACTGATTGATTTCAATGTCTGCTCTCCAAAGCAATCAATACATTCAGTCTTAAAACTTAAATTTCAAAAGAAAAAAGCTGTTTTATTACATGTAACATATGTCTTCAATGTGTAACAACAAAGTAAATATTACCTTCTTTAAAAAATTATTTTAGACTGTTCATTTGTACTAAAATTTACAAAAGTACTGCACAGAAAACTCTTTTTCTTATATGTATTAAAATTGAGAGTGATGAATGAGCATATCTCAAGCCAACTTGATTAATCTTTAAATTACTTGCAAAGATGTTTCAAAAATCGTTTTAGAATATTAGAATATTCACAATGTATTTTAGAGACAACGTATACTTTATTTTAAAAATATTCACAAGATGTTCAATAATTCTTAAAAAAGACTGTTCTTTTTTTTTCAATATATTTGTATTTGTTTTATTTATATTAAAAAGAAATTACTTATAAGCATTATGAGATAAAATATACTATTATGCTAATTATTTGAAACAAAAATGAAATACATTCCAGGAATTTTTTATCAATCGTAGAGAATGGGCATTACGTATGGTTCATTGTAGATAGTGAATTCATCTCTTACAAAAATCTTGTTGCAAAGCTTCAAGATTTTATTGGAATATAAAGAAATTTGACGAAACGTAAAAAAATTCAGCTGTAATTGCCATTTCGATAGAGAAAGTGAAAGCATTTCGAGAAACATAGATGTCAACTCTTGTGTTTCAAAAGTGATTGAACTCTCCAAAGGGACGTTGTACTCTTTTATAGCACAGAATAAAAGCCCCAAGAACTACAAACACAGAAATGTATCCCTCATAACTCACTTTTTTACCGAAACATTTCTGGAGAATAAATATTTCTAATCTCGAATCTCTAGTTTTATTTGTATCTATGCTTATCTCACTACAGAATGAAATAAAATAAGACCCATAAATTTCTTCTCCATCTTCATCTATCTTTAACGCTGATCGTTATTTGGGAATTCAGTTGAAAGAAATAAAGTTTGTAAGACATGTTTTCGCTTGAAACCTAACCAATTGAATCATATGGGACTTTTATAGAAAAATTGTCACCTCTTACAAGTTTTTATAAGAAAAAGATGCCTTCTGGTTTCGAATTTGTTGTATTTTGAAAGAAAGGTATTTTTCAGTTCTGGAACCCAATAGATTTTTTTTGTGAATCAAGAAAAATTTGGAATGGAGGTCTTTGAAAAAGGGTTTCAAATTGAAAAAAATAATTTTATTCAGTAAAGAAAATGAAAAGGTAACAATATTTAGTGGCCAATCATCTAAATGATAAATAAAAATAATCTTAAATGTGCCTATGATTTTTATAATCCAATTTAATGCCTCAAGTATTTTAAAGGGAAAAAATTGCACTTGTAATAAAAAACATAAAAACTTATTTCACGATTCTTGTTTGAAAAAACTGAAATATTCTGAAAAAATTTCTTTACAGATGCATCTGATGCTATATAATCATATACTGGCTATGACCCACACGAAGGCACTCAGAAAAACTTGAATGATAGGACACCAACTCTGGTGAAAGCAGTGATGGAATTCTTAGGGCCCTCACCAGCCACGTTACAGCCTTTCCTAAGGAAGTACGCCCCATCAAAAATGGGAGGTTGCCACTTCCATCATCTCGTGTACCCTGAAAGGTGGCAAGAACCAATTACCACAACTGAAAATCCCCACCATAACTTAAGAGGTACCCCTCCCCCCTTCGAAGGCACTCTAATGTTCTGTTTATTTATTTTTCTATGATCAAGTTTGCACAGATGTTAACTATAAAACCATAAAAAATTAATTAACTGATTGTTAACTTTAGCAGTGAACCCAAAAGTAGTTTTACTTTCGTGTTCCTTTAATTCAACTAATGCTTGACTGCTTTGTTTATGGCTACAGAGATGATAAAAGATCGGTCACTGCCATGACCAGTCGAAGGAATCACAAATCTTCTCGATCAGAACTTGAAGGTTTATATCATATCTCATCCACTAACTACTGGAGTTAAACGATGATTAATTAAAACAACAGTCCCTCTGATTTAAAATATTTTAATCATCGCATAAGGTAGAAGGAAGAAATAGTGGTGTTTTTAAAATTAGAAAAAGAATTTATTTAAAACATGTATGAAACGCATAACAGTCATATAAATTATATTTGTGATTTTCCGTATTGCTTAGTTATATTGATTATATACCCTGCTATTAATAAACGGATAATGCTTCAACCAATGTGACTATTTCGACACTAGCATCAAAAATCTATTCTTGCTGTTTTACGAAAATTTGTTTTCGTTGTCATAGATAAATATTGCTTCAATAGATAAAATGTGATATGGCTGAAAATAAATATTTAAGTGCAAAGGTAATGTATTTAAAAAAAACTGAAAAAGGAATTTAAAAAAAAAAATTGCGTCGGCAGTATTTTGTGCTGGGACAAAAGTCTCAACATGGAACTGGCAAATATACTTTTAAATTTCTTGTATAATTTATTTCATTTATTATCACTATTTCGAAGACATAATCTGAAACAATCCAATTATAAATTAATCGTGGAATCTCTGACGATAATTCATTTTCTCTTTCAACTTGCAACCAACTTATGCCATTGAAAAGGTAAGTTCAGAATTGTAAGATTATTTTAAAATCATTTATACGCTATAATATTTTCGAATGTTCTTGCAGGAAAATGTCAAAATTTCACTTAATTTCTGATTTATTGAAATTCAAATTACAATTATAAAAACATTCACCATGTTGCGCAGTTTCTATCTTCGAAACATTGCACACACTATATTATGTATCATGCATGGTAGATGTAGTTCAAATTAACAAGTCAGTAGTGCATCAGTACTTTGACAATACGTCATTAGTATATTCATTATTGTTATAAGTAGAGTTCCAGATTAATTCTCCAGAGTATTTGATACGATTAAAGCATATTTTTCCTTGTTTCAACAAAAAGACTTAAGCTATTTACTTGTTAACCTTCAAACAAATTATGTAGCAAAGAAATTTGTTGAACGCATATTTATTCAAAAAAATGCTTTTGTTTTCCAGTCGAAAGATAAAAGCTTTTTTTATCTGGTTAAACTACCTTATAAATTCATATATTAAAAACTGTTATTTGTTAAACTTCTTGTAATAGGAAATTGCGTTTTAAAGAGGCCACAAGAATTTTTTTGCATCATAGTAAATAATACTAGTTTCTTATTATATATGAAAATGTTTTTTCTGCAATTTTAATCACTAAGTGTATAAATATGATTAAAGACATTTTAAAATCAAAATCTTTACCATCGAATGTATCTAAATATGTATTTTTTGAATAAATTATAGAATTATTTTCATAATTCGACATTTTCTTTTAGTGAATAATTATCATGCAATCTTATAAAAGAATTAAAATCATATTTGTTGAAACAGGCCATCTGAGTAGAATGCTTAAAAAGTGCTCAATGAATTGTTCATTCATTCATTTAATACACAATTTATGAATAAATTCATTAATAACTTTGACAACTTTCATACTCCTAAATACTTTAAAAATAATTATTTAAAAATTATATAATTGAATTATAAATTATAAAAAATTAAAAATTATTCTAAAATGTAAATGTCTCAAAGGCTATAATTGATATCATTGGCATTTTTTTACAAATGTTGTCAAACTATATTTAATTCATTGTCAATACTTTTTTGTAATGAAAATTGATGATATCATTGAAAATATTTCTGAATGATAAATAATCTTATAGATAAAACTTGTAATAAATGGAAAATAAATGCATCTGTTCTATTTTATTGCTATTCGGCATGTAAAAGTGATTTTATATACGTTGCATTAACAAATGAAACACATGAAGTTTCTTTGATATAGACTATATTGCTGCAAAATGTTAGTTCCATCGAGATCTCTTAAATAAGGTTTATTTTTTGTTGTTACTTATGGCACTTGCCATGGAGAAGCCCGCTGTTACGAAAGCAGATAGGGTGTGGTCTTGTTTCTAGTAGCGCCAACTAGGACCAAGAGTACGACTTTGCCATTCCCGCATCACCCATTCTCTTGCACAAACCCTGTTCATAGGACGACACATTCGTACATCCCTCAAAGAGAACATAGAAAGAACAATCATGCTTGGTCTAAATTTGAACGAGGACGTCCAGATCGCTAGGAAGTCGCTCTACCTCTAAGCCTAGACGCCGGTTAGGTTTGTTTAGATGTTGGTAATCATGTTACCTAAAAATAGTGAACAGGGCATCGTTTTCCCAAGCATTTAAAATGTTATTTTATTAAATGCTTAAAATAACTTCTCCAAATCTTCAAGTGAAGAGTTGTAGTGGAAAAAGTGGTTTACTTTTACGGATAAAATGATAGAGGATATGTTTTAACCAAATAGCTTTCATAAAGCATGCTACTTCTTAATGCATTTTATTTTTACCATATCGCTGGAAGAAAAGTTTTAAAAGAAACGAGTATTTCTAAACCCAGAATATATATTTTTATAAAAGTATTTAAATTTTCAGCTGCTTATATACTGGGTAACCATAAAAACAAAGTAGCGAGAAACATTTGATGGGGAATTAAGTTTGGAATGAGATTTTATATATTTGCACTATACAAGTGGGGTATACATTTCAAAAAATATTGAAGCATGATAGCGAGCCAATTCTTTGAAAATTATATACGTGTTATGTATGTAAAGAGATGGTAGTGTTGGTAGTACTCTGGCTTATTGACCACGTGATTAAAAATGTTTATTTTTCTTCTTGCATTTAAATTTATCACAGAGCAAACTGAAAATTGAAAATGTGAAAATGCTTTTTGTTAAAATATTAATAATTCTTATGCATAGAATAATATATTTAATACTTTTTAATGAAAATTTGCTAGAGTTTATTTAAATTGCTAAATAATATTAAGAATACTCTTTAAGAAGAAAAAATATAGCTGAAATTATTATCATCATCTTAAATTGATTAAAAGTTTTAAATTATTGAGTTTTAAAAGCTAGAAAAACTTCTAACTCTGGAACATTATTTTACTCCAATAATTATTCAGAGCAGCTGATAATTCATTAAATACTTAAGCAGATGGTTTCGACATTAATTAATATGACTTTAATGAATGAATAAAAGGAAATAGTCTTACGTGGTATTAAATTATTGTTCAAACTTTCGTTGCTTATTTTTATACACAAAAAATTTTACTAAGTGTTTGTAGAATTATTTTTATTTGCTCCGTCATAATCGCGATAATATTTATGGCTAATATTTATCTTAATTATATAATATCGTTCAAGTTTCTAAGTTTCTTATTTTTTATAATTCATGCTTGATATGTATGAGCATTTAAGAATAAATTAATATTTTATGAAATTATATTTAAATTATTAATTTAATTTGAAATGATTTTGATTTTTTTAAATGCTATTTTAATTTCCCACTTAAAAGGGGAGAATATCACCGTGTTGACATATTTTTTGAACAACAAGGATCCCCATACCATGATAAAAAAATTAATGATTTCTTTGAGTTTTCGAGGCTATATTTTTGAATAGATATATATTTATAATATGATTACGCACTTTGTAGTCTAAATCAGTGGAATTAGTTTCTCCAAAACTTTGCATGGTACTCGTAAACAATAGTTACGAAATATAAAATCTTATTATTATTTAGCATGGTATTAAGATTTTTACTTAATCTATCGTGTGAAAATTGGAGAGTTATTTGAAGATTAATGCCTGGCATGCCATTAATATTATCCTAAAATTAAATTTGTTTTAGATAATGTTTCTTGATCGACTGAAACGAAAAATCGACATGTAATTACAAATCATTGTACTAAATTTCATACATGTTTAAGTCATTACGTCTTTTAACCATCATTTTTACATGTTTCTGAAAGTGTATAAAGGTAGACAATTGACCCATTGTTGGATTGGTTCAAACTTTGATAGGTATCTACACTATAATTGTTGAATCTATATACCAAATTTTATTTAGCTTCGTTAGTAACTTTAGTGTTAACTTGTACTCGAACAATCAGACAGATTTCCTCTGTACAGATTGTACTCAACATTTTATAGAAATCTGTAATTTTTGTGTAAAGATTGTATGATAAATGTTGATTGTCTAGCTCAAATCTTTTTTTGAATATCTTTATCACAAAGAGGTGGACATTTTCCAAAAATTTGTTTTTTGAATTCACGGAGATCTAAAATATGGAGATACGTCAAAATTTCGAGTTCAAATTTTTTAACGATTACTATACATTTTCTATACTATGTATATGAGAAAGTAAAAAATAAATTAAAATCCTGAATATATTTAACAAACATACCAGACTTCAACTCAATTTCTCAATCAGCACTCTCTTCACCAAATATCCGAAATCTTGTGAGATAATAAATTTTAAATTGTTTATTACTTAGAAAGTTATTTTCAAATCAACTTATTGATCAAATTTTCTTTTCCATCTTCGAAGAAGTTATATTTTTCAGTACGTCGACAGTATAAAGAAAGTTTTTCTTACCCCATTTGTATCAGAAGCATCTCACCGTATTCCTCAGTATTATTCGAGTTATAATAACCATTGGTGTTCGTTGGATAGATAAGCTGAGCAGAAACTTTTCTTGAATTGCAACTTTATTTCCAAAATCCCCTTTCGTCCCAATGAACCAGATGTCGTGTTCCCCCTGGTGCAATCAGGAGGAGATTATATTGGGAATCGGATACTGAGAGGATTAACTTGAAGATTACACATTCAATACCGCATTTCTATTATTGATGTTGTTATATACGTGCAGTTTTGAGGGCAAGGGGATTCGGTATGCTGATTCAGTCGATGATTATTTTTATCTCATCTCGAGTATCTGGAATATTCGGGAAGGAGGAAGTAATTAGGAGGACCCCTAATCCCGCTAAAATGTGCTCTCTTCCGATTTCGCAGGGACTTGAGCATCCCGAAATTGGATTCTGACTTGATAATTGGAATCAAAATGGCGTAAAAGAAACTTCACCGAAAGAATTGTCAAGTAGTTTTGGTTTCTGAAATTGACGACTTGTATTATGAATTTTCAAAGCGTTGCGCAATACGATGAAATTGATTTAAGAAAGATGTAAGTTCGTTGAAACAAAATCAAAACTTATTCTTGTGTTTAGCCAATAACCCCTCCACTATACTGAAGGAAGCAGTATGGGCAGGATTTGTTGCGGCTGATTGTTGTAATAAGATCAAAAGTATGCATAAGTCAGTTTCACTTTTTGTTTTGCATTAAATCATGAACTATTGTATCATCATTATTGTAATTTCTTTCTGGTCTTTCCTCAGTTATTATAATTTAATTTAACGATTCATTTTTAAGCGGAATGACAATTATTTTTGGGGAGAATACCTTTTCAATAACTCTGTTCAATGAATGAGCTCTACAGCCGAATCAGTAGTTTTTCGCTCTTTATATTAACTCAATAGCAGTATATGTCTCATAATCTCTTCTTTGTGTAATTCCTGATCATTATTCTACCAGATATTTGTCTCAACCTCTTTCTAACCAATTTGGATGTGCAATATTGATGAGACATTTAGTAAAAATAAAGGAGAGTATGTGAGAATGATTCGGGAAGATTATATTCTCTGGTTTTCGATATAAGGCATTGATAAAAAGATAAATGTTGTTCTAATCACAACTGTTAAAGGAGATTTTTAATCCTTTGATCAATTTTACACAATTACGCCTGTCTATATGATAGAATTTTAAAATGTCCATGTTTTGCAGAAAGATGGCTTATAAATGTCTTAGTTTAATTTAATATCATTTGAAAGTGGCGATAATTATATTAATTAAACTATTGAGCAGATTTCATTATAGGAAATTACGTATTAAATAAATTGCTTTTCGTTTCAAAATATTTTTGATACTAATAACCGCTTAACTGATTTGTTAACCGCTTAACAAATTTTTGTAGTTGCAAGCAAAAAAATAAACCATTCATAAAAATCATAATTAACTATGAAGATACTTCGAATCCTTAGACAAGCAAATATTCAATGGATTTCCATTTGAATCAAAATAAAATTAATAATTCCCAAAATAAAAGGTGTCATCTTATTAGATAGAAAAGAAAACAGTTAAAAGGTTAAGAAGCGCTATTAATATGAGAAAGCTGATAATCTTTTTTTAAAGTCTGTACAGTTGCAGTATGTATTATTTTTCCGTATTAAGCAGGCAGTGGAATGTTACGTCTTCGTATCAACTCTGAATTTTCAATTCTTAATCAAAAAGGAATTATATAACTTTAAATATGAAGCTGAACCACAGCACACCATTGACCAATGTTATGTGCTGTTCCTCTAAAAAGATAAAGGGTACATCTTTTTATCTTTAGATAAACTAGAGATACTTAATCAAATATGATTGTCTTATATTGTGTGGTAGTGGTTTCTTTGTATGTTCGATCTCAGTTAAACAAATTTATGTCATATAGCATATCACAAATGATTTATATTTTGATCAGAAAAACCATTATAAGAGAGGATAATTCAAGCTGGAGACTGAATGGAATTTTCACTTTTTCATTATTCTGTGGAATACAGTCTAAGAATAATAATAAATGACACTATCTGTAAGTATACTTAAAAATATAATTTAAACAATTCAACCAATCAGAATAATGTCGAAAATCAATAATTCGTATAAAGAGTTCCATTTTAAAATTTCATACTCTTGTTTCATCAAAGTGATTCAGTTATTACGTTGCTGATGCCAATAAAAATTAATAATACAAAATGAATTACCAACAAAAATTACCAAGAAAAAGCAGCAACAAACCTTTTGCTAGATTTCTAACAAAGCTGAATGATGAAAAAAGATTATAATTTCTTTTTCAAAATATGACATTCAATACAGATTTCACATTTCAGTAAACTGTAGAAAAATGATTATATTTTAAAAACAATGAAACTTTCTAACAATTTCAGATTGTTTCAAATAATTTGTTTCTTACTTGTAAAAATATCCTTACCAAAATAATGTTTATTATTTATTATCATTAAACACAATTTGTTAAATGTATTTTTCATGATAACAGTAAAATGGACATCATCGTCTGATCAGACATATAACCCTTTGTTTTGCCATTGAACACAAATCTAAGGTTTAACTGAAAAATATTAAATTGATGTATATTAATATTTAAAAAACCATAAGAAATATTAAACTAAACAGAGTTAAATTAGTATTCTTAACAGAATTGTGAAAGTGATGAATGAAGACGATTAAATATTTTAACTGAACATTGGACCGAGATGTAATAATCCCACCTACAATAGTTTACATTACATGAAATTACATTATAATTAATTACTACATAATAATTACATTTACATTACATTATAATATAATTATTAATATTACATTATAATAATAAACAATTTTAAATTTTTTGGATGGTCCCATCTATTCATATCCATTTATCTCCTAAATTTTTTTCTGAAATTCCATTTTGAAGTTTTCTTTAAAAGTAAAGCATTTTGAAATGTGATATATTTTGGATTAAGAAATTGATAAATGATATAAGGTGTACATTTTTATATGCACTTAACATTGAAGTTATATGACTAATTTTAGTGTAAATGAAAAGATATTTCTGAATGCATATAACTACGAAGTTATTTTCACAAAATTATATATTTATATGATATTTCTGTAAATGCTTTATTTAACAAAATCAATATGAAAAAACCCTTTTGAACGTAGCAATAAAATAAAGTAACATTTTTACCATTTATCAAATGATCAGATGATAAATTCAGAAATAAGGGCAGACATTGTTACAAATAAAAACAAATTTTACTTAAAAAAATGTTTGTAACCTGACGATATTTTCATTTGATTATTATCAGATTATTATAATCAGATTATTTTCATTTGCCATATTATTCTCAAGATTAATAAAGCTCATCTAAAAATAGTGTAAGATGCATAAAACAAGGATAACTGTTTTTAAATAAACATTATAGCAAGGTTTCGAAAAATTCTTCTTGGGAATCAAAACTGAAAATGTTTCGCATGAATGACAGGTCTATTATCTTTCCACATTCCTTTATCGAAATATTT
The DNA here is from genome assembly GCA_026543055.1 of Argiope trifasciata. Classification (NCBI taxonomy): domain Eukaryota; kingdom Metazoa; phylum Arthropoda; class Arachnida; order Araneae; family Araneidae; genus Argiope; species Argiope trifasciata. The sequence continues at coordinate 65,138 of JAPMOQ010039816.1, forward strand.
TTGTTTGGATTCCTCCAGTAAATAGAATTTTTATTGAGCTGAAAAATTTTCAGTTTTTTTCTAATAACTAACTGCAGATTCTTTGGGCATTTCTTTTCTATTCTGGTTTTATTCTTTACATTATTCCAAATCCCATCGTTGTTTCAAGGTACAAGTATAAGCACCAATTTGAAAGGGATCTGCATGAGATAGGAAGATTCAAGAGGCATAAAATTGCTGTGAATCACAGTAAACGAAAAGGAAATATGCATCATTTTCAGCTTTTCTTCCTTCTTTTTCTACATCCAATTCAGAATGAAAGTAATATGCTCAGAAATATTGCATGACGATCTAGATTTACACATATTTCCCTTAAATTGCTGATCATTTTCACTACTTATTCAGTTACAATTTCAAACACCTTTTGTTATTTGATTTAACTTATTTTATATTTTTAAAGATGAAACGATCGATTATTTTCACTTCCTGTTGCATAAAAACTTTATATTATATTTACACACAATTATATGCACATTTTTCCTTATATTTGAACACTCTCTAAACATAATTATAATTTTATCGATTAATTAAATTAAATTGTGTTTCATGAAATTATTGTTGATCAGGTAGTGAATTTCTGCTGGGGAATTAAAAAAAACCGTAAACAGAATGACATGATAGATTCGTCATATAGCAAGGATAAAAAATCGCGTAGGAAGAGAGGGTCGCAAACATCTATAGAGAACGTTGCGATACAAAAACGAGTTCAGCAAATGGAGATTTTCTTCATTCGATCAGAAGTTGCATTAGGAATAACATGGCTAGTTATTTACCGACATGCATTTAATTTACGGCATGGTCTATAGCAGTAGACGAGAAGTCTTGTATGTAACAAAAGAAAAATTGTGGTAGAAAAGCGCCTAACTGCACATTTCAGACGCCAGAGCACATCGTTGGCTACTTTTTTTTATTTTGGAAATGATTATTTCGCATCACTAATAAAATTTCTAAATACCTAAGAATGCAAAGTTTCTTAAGCATTTAAAGTGAATAAAGTTTCTAAATGCATATATTGAGTAAATGATATGGAATGAAGTACACTGATGGAAAAAAAATCCCAACACCAAGAAAAAATTATTGTAAAGTAATGAAATTTTAGGAATACATTTGTATAGCTAACATATTAAATTGATTAAAGTTTCAAGATCACAGGTAGATCCATTGGCGAGAAAAGCTATTTCAAATGTGAAATGGTACAGTAGTAACCGGTGTAACCACCAGAATTTTGAATGCAAGCATGCAAACCTGCATGCATTGTGTCGTACAGGTGTAGGATATCAGTTTGTGGGATGGAGTTCCATGCCTGTTGCACTTGGGCGGTCAATGCAGGAATGATTAATGCTGGTTGTGGATGACGCTGGAGTTGTCGTCCAATGATGTCCCATACGTGATCGATTGGAGAAAGATCTGGGTATCTAGCAGGCCAAGGAAACATGTCGACACTCGGCAGAGCATGTTGGGTTACAACAGCGGTATGAGGGCGAGCGTTATCCTGTTGGAAAACACCCCCTTGAATGCTGTTTATGAATGGCAGCACAACAGGTTGTATCGCTAGACTGACGTACAAATTTGCAGTCAGGGTGCGTGGGATAGCCACGAGAATGCTCCTGCTGTCATACAAATTGCTCCCAAAACCATAACTCCAGGAGTAGGCCTTGTGTGTCTAGGCCGCAGACAGGTCACTAGCAGGCGTTCACCTGGCCACCTTCTAACCAACAAACGGCTATCACTGCGACCAAGGCAGAACCGGCTTTCATCAGAAAACACAACAGATCTCTACTCCTTCCTCCAATGAGCTCTAGCTTGACACCACTCACGTCGCAAACGGCAGTGGTTTGGAGTCAGTGGAATGCACTGTACAGGGCGTCTGGATCGGAGCTGTCCTTGAAGTAACCGATTTGTAACAGTTCGCTGTGTCACTGTGGTGTCAACTGCAGCTCTAATTTCAGCTGCAGACGCAGTACGATTAGCCACAGCCAGACGCCGAATACGACGGTCTTTCCTCTCAGTAGTACCACGTGGCCGCCCGGAACCTGGTCTTCTTGAGTCAGTACCCTCCCTTGACCACTGCCGCCAAGACTCATGCACAGTGGATACATTCCTGCCAAGTCTTTCAGCAATATTGCGGAAAAAAAACCCGCCTTCTCGTAGCCCTACAACACAACCTCGTTCAAACTCAGTGAGCTGTTGATAATGGCTTCTTCGTCTTCTCAGAGGCATCCTTGACTAACATTAAACCCACTTCGTCAAATCTCAACTGTAAATAACGATTACGAACCTTACAGAGCTTATTCAAAGCAAACCTCATTTGCATGTTCATAGTGTCGCTACTAGCGCCACACTTATGCGCGTAGCTCGAAATTTGAATCGCCGTCATCTTTCAGATGTATGAACACGCCTACCATATTTCGTTTATGTAGCACAGCTACTTCCTATTGTTGTGATTTTTTTCCATCAGTGTATTTCCTTTGTAGCAGTAATTAAAAAGTCTTATTATTAAAGAACATTGGTTTTTTAGTACAAAGCAAATTTTAATAATAATTTTAATGTGTAAAAATAGTAGAGAGATAAAGAAACTACAGAAATCAACAAGGTAAAGGTGATAGAAAAAAACTTACGAAAACGTAAAAAGTAAATCTACAATTGGAAATTTCAAGTTATCTTGTGAGAATATTATTTTTATGTCATTCTTTGTCTTGACCAATTTAATTCATTTAATAGTTTAAATTTGTTTCACATAATCAACAGGTTCTTTATCAGCCTCTATCCCTCCCCCACTTCTCCCTATATATGGTATTTCCGAATGACAAACTATTTACTAATGAATTCGTAAGCTTTTTAATTTATATAGAAATTATATTTATGAAAACAATATTTTTAAAACCCAAACTGCTATTTTCTAATTTCTGATTCTTTGAATTGTCATTATTTGGCAATTTTTCATGCATATATATCAAAATTTAAATGTGACCAGAGTCGCGGGTAATAGCTGGTTAAAAATAAAAAGGTATAAATCTCCACCATTTAAAAAAAAATATATGTGTGTGTGCAGTGTTTGCTTGTGTGTTTTTGCTATTAAATTATATTTATATAATTTTTTTTCATATATGATTATACTTTTAAATGTATCGTTTTTTGGTTAGATTTTTTTTTAAATTATATGTCATTATTTGATAATTTTTTGTACATATACATCAAAATTTCCACGCGAACATAGTCGGGGGTAATATCTAGCTAACAATAAATAAATGGGTATAAAAGTCTCCACTAATTTTTTAAAACCATCTTACACTTCGTAATTAGAAATATGAAATACATTTTAGTTAAAAGAATGAAACTCTATACAGATACTAAAAACTGACTGAATTTCAAAGATCTCTATTATAAGACGGAAATTCCTTTTCGCGGTATTTTCTTAACTTTTTATATGAAATTGTTTAAGTATCAGTATATTAATGATTCTAATTACTTATTCTTTATTGGAAATAAATAAATGTTAATAAGCATTTCTATAAGCTTTAGTAGGCTATGAAGTTTTAGTAAGAATTTTTAAAACTGTCGATATTAATCAAGATTATAGCACGACCATAAGTAATCTTTCACATCTTTGCTTTTTAGATATTATCTATTTCACTTTCAAGTACAATCTGTATTCACTTTCAAATGCAATCTTTAATATCTATGTAATTTAATAGGAATAATATTTCCTGTTTAATATTTAGATTTTGAATCATTGGATGTGTTTAAGTATTTTTATACAGTATTTATAATGAAATTTTTATATCATAAGTTAAAAATACTCTGAACATTTCCTTTGTCCTCAATTTTTATTCTCGAAATAATAATTTTGTTATATAAGAAATTTAAAAAATGATTTTAAAAAAAGGCTTTGAAAATACAAGTAAAGCTAAAATAACTTTATTTAGTTTGAAAGTGGAGATGATAAAATTTATCATTTCCCAAACACGAAATAAACATTTATATGATGAATTATCTTTTTTTTTTTTTTTTTTTTGAAAATTACTTACTTTAAATTGTATTTTGTTGCAAAGTACATTGGAATTTTAGATAGTTCAGTGGTGTAAGAAAATAAACGGAGTTTGCTCCCTGTATTAAAATATATTCTGTTTCGGAAATAATAAAATGAAAATAGGTCAGAAAAAACTAATACTCTTTAAAGTTCAGAAAGAACATTTCAAACATTTTTTAAAGCAAAGATGCAAAATTTTTCAATATTCGAAAACATGTAATTGCGGTAAAATAAAATGCGTGACCAACGATTGTTAATTATTAAAGAAAACGATTTTTTTTCTAGAGATTCAAGTTTTACGGTGGTGAGATTAAAACCTGTCACAGTGTTTGCACGAAATTTAGATTCAAACTTAAGAAATAACACAATGCTAAGAAAGATAATTAAAAATCTTATTTTTTAAGATTACAGACCCGCATTTGGCTCCAACTTTGAAACTTGACAACACGAAATGTAGCAATTAAGAATAGGGAGAATAATTTGAATTCTTTAGAAAAACTTGTAGCTGCAGTTAATAAAATGCAGTGTTAATCGTATGGCTGCCATTTTTTTATTTCCCGCTGTTTCTAATTAGCTTTGAGAGAGCTGTTTTTGCTTTGACAGTGAAAACTAAAGTAAATTTGAGAATGCGATACTGTTAATTATATTCTTATCAGAGAAGCGAATTTTTCTTCACTTCATTTTTGTTTTTCTAGTTAATAAATATTTATAAATAAAACGGAGAAGTTTATCGGAGACAAACTTTGGATAACACAAATATCCAAAATAAAAATATATGGAAAAGATATATCCTGTCTTTATCAATTAGTGAAATTGAAAATAAAATTAAGAAATATATTTTATTACTTTAAAATACATTTTAAATAAAGTTAATGACAGATAGAATTGTTGAAATTGGCTTTAACTGTAACACTAATGTTTACATTTTATTCTGCAAAAGTATTATTCTGAGGCTAAACTAGATCAAAATTTTAAGAATGACTTTGGAAATGATATCCAAACATTACTTTAAATATTCAAGCCATATTGATGTGAAAAATGTATGATAGGTGGGAAAAAATGAATTTCGGAAAACAAAATATCATAGACAATCTGTGAAATCAAAATTATATTCTAGAAATCTTATGTTTTGAAAAAAAAAATGCCTAATCTTGAAAGATCTCTAACTAGAGAGATAAATAATTTCTTTCATTCAAATCTTTTTTTATTCTATCTGTTACTTTGAAGGGATTAGAACTTTACTACCAAGTGAAAGGGTTACATCTTAAAAAATAAAGCGTTGAAATGAAAATATTCAGTTTGAAAATAATGTTTAATTCTTTTTTTTCTTTGTTCTTTTTAAAGTATTATGCGACAAATTTATGATGAATAGAATTAAATAATTTTCAGATTTGAATCATGAGATGACCTTTTTTGAAGAGATAGATATCTTTTAGTAATTATCTTGTTTATAAATCTTTTTCGAAATTTAATTGAAGCTAAATTGGATAAATTTTATTCCGAAATATGCCTGAATGGAAAAATCAACAATTGCTTGAAGAAATTTTTCAATATTTATAGAATAAATATTAATAATCGTGAATGGAATGAAATTCCATTTACATATGAATTTCGAAATAAAATTATTTTGTTTTTCGTAAAGAATATCATTAGATTTTAGGACTTTATTCTTACTTAAAATCTGGTAAGATTAGATGTTTATTACCAGAACATAACCATCATTCAATTGCCTTCTCAAAGGATGCAAATTATTCCATGTAAGCTTTTAAAATGTAAACATAATTTTTTTATAAGAATGCCGAAACATTTTTACAGAGATTGTTATTAACTTTGTTAATGATGTACTTGCTTTTAAGAAATTTAAGTCATCAATTACGACCAACTTAGAAACATAACATGGAATTCAAAAAAGTCCATCAGAAATAATGTAATATCTAAACATAAAATCTATGAAAATACATAATACACAAAATACTATCTAAGTATATAAAATCTGATATTCCATATGACATGCTGAAAACAATTTTTTTTTGTATAGTCATCAGAAATACTTTTTATGCTTACCTGTGGCATTGTTTTATTGGATAAAAAGAGCAGATTTCTAAGATTACAGGGAGCTCTAAAAAAGAAAGTTAAATATAAACAATATTAAATTATAAATATTACAAACAGCGGAATATTAAAAAGAACATGCATAATGATCACAAGTTTACAAGATGACTACGATGAGTGCTAATTAGATACTTTTTTTAATGTTACATTATAGTTTCTAAAATATACGCAAAAAATTAGCTTTGGTATTAATTCTAATTAATATCAATTTGTTTTTAATTCTTATTAATATCAAAGCTAATTTAATCATTATAAAGACATTTTATAAAAAAATTAATTTATATTTCTTCTTTTTAGCATTGCTCTAACTAGCTAGTAACAATTCGTTACATACAGTTGCATATTATTCAATACGTTTTTGCATTCTATATAGCATGTATACATTGACTCATGCTTATGCAGCTAAAAATATTATGCTAAGCCATGCAGCTTTTCCATGCCGGCGTAACATATACATTATGACAGATTCGAATAAAAATATCATATCAATAACTAAAGTCAGAATTTTGACATTATATTGTGCTTAAAAGCAGTAATATGATCTTGAGTTAAAAAGTATATAAATTGTTTTGAGTACTTATTTAATCAGATTTCTATTTCTCTGATATCAAATTGGTATGATTCTGTTATTAAAATTTATTTCATTTCATTTATTAAAATGATATTTCAGAAAAATCATGAGTCACTATATATTTTAAATGGAATTTATTGCACAATACATTTTGAATGAAAACATGATAGAAATTTAAATGCTTATGCATGAGATAGCGACTTTATTCATGAATATATTTATAAATTTTATCAAACTTTTTTTTAGAAAAACTACTTTCAAAAATAACATTTTTTCAATAAATATGCAAATATGCTAGCTATTCTATCATCAGATAATAAGCAAAATTTCATACGCATGCATCATATAAATATTTATAAACATAATTTATCCTTAAACAAAACTCAGAAAATGAATTTTGAAAATATCCTTCAATAAATTTCGAGTAAATAGAATAGGCACTATTTACATCATATGATAAAATGAAAGTCTCATGAATGTGCAGCTCCTTTAAAATAAAAATAAATAATAAATAATGCGCGAACAATACAAAAGTGATAAAGAATAAATTTGTGGAGCAGAAATTTTGTTAGTCATTTTTACCCACATCATTTTGGAAACGGATTGCAGCGTATCCAAGCAAATATGCAGTAACATAGGGACAATAAATGTTTTTTTATTAAGAAAAGAATGTGCTCTATTCGAAAAAAAAATTCTTCAAAGTAATCTAAATATTGAGCATATCTTTCGCATATCTAAAGCCTTTTTTCTTTGTGACTAATAGGTGAATTATATTTTTGGTAAAAACATATAGTTTAATATCCTAAAAAGGCAGCAAATAATTTTTTTATTAACAAAGATGTAATTTCTCCCCCTTTCTATTTGATAAGCAATTACAAATCATTTCAGAATATTTTATATCATAGTTTTCAAGTCATCTAAAAACAGTCGTTCTTTTTTTATATATCATTATAATAATGTATTCATTTAAAAAGATCTTTGAACAGGAGGACAAGCGAAATTTGAGAAATAATTGTCTTTTTAGCAACACAGTTAAACTGAAAGTAATACTTGGCCATCTTCTTTAAATTTTAATTAAAAAATAAATTCATATTTCAAATTATTTATTGAAATTTTCAATCAGATACGAATGAATCTACAACGCATAATAATCATTGCTTGTTTTTTTCTTGTGTATCAATTTATTGATTTAAATATATGAAAGACTGTTACCAAAAGTTTGTTTTAAAATCATCGACGTTCATTAAATTTCAAACTTTTATTTGGTAAACTGCTTGTTGCAGATTATTATAAAGCAATATCTTTTAAATAGATTAATCAATGTATATTAGAAAAAATTTTTTTAATCAAATCTATTTAAAAATTTGGAAAAACTTCCATTTATTCGCCATTTCTTTCAATTACGATGAATATGATAATTCAAGATATTGAAAAAAAATTTAAAATCTTGTGTGAAATGCCCCAGATTATTTTCCAATTTAGAATTAAAATCTCTCAAATTATATTTAAATTAGTTTGCTGTCTAACTGTCAGATTAATATTAAATCAATATTTAATTTGAATAAATTTATTATCTTTTAAAATATGAAACCTAAATTTAGCAAGATCAGATCAAATATTTGAAATTAATAATTTGTACATATTTATTTATATAAAATACTAACGTCAATCATTTAAAATGTATTCTATTCATTTTGAAAGTTGTTTCTCATTGGAAGATCAGAAATAAACTTATATAAGCATTCTTTTTGAACTTCGAGATTATATAAACATTATTTTCGGACACATGTATGTTACATATCTAAGGAAAACACATAACGTTAAATAATTGGGTTTTGAGTATATTGAAGATGTTTTTAGAAATACTTTCCATATATAATTTCAGAAAAAAGGGATAAAATCTGCAATTTTATTCCATTATTTTTTTTCTAGAATATCGATTCTTCTAATTCTTATTTCGCAAGTGAATATTCTTGGCGCCAGGCCATATCGCAATAACAAGATTTTCGAAAACTACGTTGTTTAATCTGATCTTTCATTTAACACTGCTCAACTTTCCAGATACATCTGTTATTCGCAGTGGTGACGCAATTTATACTTCCTTCTTTTTATTTTCTGGTTATAATAATATTTACTGTTCCCGTGCTCAAAGATCGTTCTTATCCAATTTCTATACTTTTATCATCTTATTAATATTTCTTCGCTTATGAATTGTTATCAATTGAATACGTAATACATTTTATCCCTTCATTCTAACTCCCATAAGTTTGAAGATCTGAGATACTACTAGTATAATTTTTTGTCGTTGCTATTAGCATTTATGGTCATGACTACGATGTTGCTGGAATAAGCCGTGCTTTTCAAGAGCCGAAACCTTTAATCTAAAAAAAGATTCGTCAAGGGCCTCCAGCGGGAATCTCAGATATTTATTTCTCCTATACCATATCAGCTTTATTCCATAAACTTTTTTTAAATATTCGATGAAGATTTACAGAAAAAAAAATCGCAAACGATTATCGCTGTACTTTGAGAAATTTTCATGTTTAAGTTTTCACCATAGCTTTACCAGACCAATGATTAATGACGACGTTTGTTCAATGACATGCATGTAAAATCTGTCTTTTAATCTGCCTTTAATGGTCTAAGTAAAACTTCTTACTAAGCAATTTCATTGCCATACCATTACTTTATTCACCTGTTATTCCTGAAGTTATGAACCTTGAATTCAAAAAATCACTGACAACCTCCTCAAATCGATAGATGTTTTGGCCTTTAGAAGCGCTGTGTCCATTTAGCTGAAGATTATGTACCCATTTAGCTGAAACAACCGTTTTCTTCAAAATGTAGATAGTCGCGAAACGTTTTAATAGTGTATGGTATATTATTACAACACAGATAAAATATAATTTTTGTTCTCTTTCCTAATTTTACTTTCTCATGTATGAGATATTTCGATTTGTAGTAATTCGAAGTAATTTGATTTGTAATCGGCAAAACATTCGTGCTCGGAATTTTAACAAATTTCCTTGTTTAGACCTCTTTCACTTCGAAAAATAAATTTTTTTGACTATTTTCCTCAGTATGGTTGTTTCTGACAAGGATAACTCACAAATGTTTTGAATAAACGAATGAAATTGGTATACGTGCTTAAGTCCAAATATGTATATTTCTATCTCATTTTGACCAAAATCCGTTAAAAGGAACTGAGGCTGCCCAACTTTTGAATTTACTTTAGTACGATAATTATGAAAATAAGAGAGTTAGAAAACTAAATTTCTACCCTCAGATTTTACATCTATTACATATACACTTTCCAAAATCAAAATATAAATTGATGGTTTGTTGGTCTGTACTTTCAGAAATAAGTAAACGCTTTAACTAAAATTATCTTAAATTTGGTAATGATTTTGGGGTTTATAGTGAAGTTTTGCTTTAGATTTTTATTTCATCCTAGTGCAAAGAACATGTCTAAAACTCAAATTCAATTTTATTCATTACATTTTTAATTTCTAATGGTATTAATCACCAAAACTAATCTCCAAGAATGACCACGATAGATTCAGTATGAAAGCTAACTTCTCATCAAATGTCATATTTCATAATTATTGCACTACACTGCAGTGATTGCCATACCAGACGTGCACTAGGATAACATCTTTATTAAAGAATATGCAAGAACGTTTTGGGGAGAGTCTTCTGGTTTTTTATATTGATTTTTGTTGGAAGGGAACAAACTTTACTACAAAGACTACAAAAATAGAAATGCTTTCATCTGTAATAATAGACATGCATGCTATAATAAAATTTGAAAAAAATGCGACTCCTTTTTATTAAAATAAATAAAAATAACTATATATAGATATATTTACACCCACACATATTTTACTTAGCTGTTTGGTATTACGCTCCATTATCTCTTTTTTTTAAAAAAAAATTCAAGTGCCATCTTTTAACCAGTATAAACAAAAAAGGGAGAGAAAGTATAACAGAACGTAAAGGAGAATATATAAACGGAGAATTTATTGCAATTCGGAAGCGACCATATACTACCTTACCTCTGACATTATGTCTGGAAGCGAAGAATACAACAAACACTTGCAGTGGAAGAATAAAATTGGAAAGAAACCAGTAGTGGGTAGATTTGTAGTTCAAAACCTCTCTCATAAAAAAGAAGCGTAACTTATTCGAAAGAGTTACTTTTTTATGAGAAAATTTTATTAAATTGCTTATAACTGAAATGCATCAATGATCTTTTTTAAAGGAAATTATTATATTTACCTGTATTTACACAAATACTATTTATGCTCTAGATTTAGTAGAAAATTTTTGATCTATACTGATCTAGAGTGAAATATTTTCCATGCTATTAAATTTACATTTTCTTTCTTTACTATTGAGAGAAAAAAATTTTAAATCTAATTCTATATATAATAGGGTATAAATACTTCATATTTTGTATATTTTATAACTAGTATTTGTAGATTTTATTACTAGTATTTGTAGATTTTATAACTAGTATTTGTTTATTTTATAACTAGCATTTGTAGAATTTATAACCGGTAAGCTATAAAGTAGATTTGGAGAAATTTTTATTTCTCCAAATATGTTTTTCCATTCAGCTATAATATAGCTATAAATATAATTATTTTTTATTATATTTATAGCTATATTTTATTTCATATACAGTCAAATCTTTTGACAGAAATGTGAATGTTTATAAGATTTCACTAATTTCAACACCAACTTATTTTGGAAGAACTTAATACTGAATGTCTGATCTTAATCTGCCCTACTTTATATTAAACATTATTATGTAGTATAAAAGAGTTTGGGATACAAAATGTATATATAATAAAGGTATTATAGTCAGCAGTTTTTATTACAAAATTTTAACAATTTTTTAACATTTATTTTTTAGTATAAAAATCACTATGAAATATTTCAATCATTTTTTTAATTTATTACCTCAACTAAGAATTTTTCTGCAAAAAATTCTTTATCAATATCTTCATCATCTTATAAGATTATCTGAAAATAATTTCTGATGATCAAACAAAAATAACTAGGATTTTATTGGATAGCAAAAAATTCTTAATATAATTTTACTTAACCTTTGAATGAGTCACTTTCAGATATAACAACATGTATTGCTTTTTATATTAAAAAGAGTTTGCCATTCAGCTGCTATAATAAAATGTGTAGCTGCAATCATATAATTTCTAAAGTGGCATTTAAGATCGATGCTCAAATCGAAGGCTTTTAAGTGATGCAAAATTCTTTACTCATTTTTAATAACCGTTGTCATGAAATTTAATGCTTGACCAACAAATATTTAACTGAAATAAACACAAATACGACTGAATTTAACACTCCAGTTATCAAGTTTGAAAGCAGTGGAAATACCGAATTCACAAGCATTACATGCAGAAGTAGACAATTCACGTACAAAGAAACCCGTTTAAAAACTTACTTAGCACATATTTCTCTGCAAACACCAATTAGACAATACGAAGTCTAACCAGCCCAGATGCTAGGGAGACAATTCTACAGTACAGAAAAAAAAAATGGATGCCTCTAGCTTCAAACAAATTTTACTTTAAAAAAAATTAAACACGTTTTCTGTCGGGTGGGAAGAAAAATGTTATTGATGCTATTTTTTACTTCTTTTAATTAACCTTGAGAAAGCTATTGTTGTTTGTGAAATACTGGTTTGTACTGAAATAATTGTTGAATATTTTATTAAATGAAATATATTAATAAATTCATTATAAATAACCATATAAAAATTTTTCAAAATAATTTCATGACTAGTGTTTTTGAATGTAGAGGACACTTTTATATGAAATGATATTATACAGTTTAAAATTAAATTAAAATTGCAAATAGCATGAAAGCTAAAAAAATGAATTCGTTCAGAGCATTTGCAATACTTTTCTTTATAATGAAATAGCAATATGAATGATCAAAAAACAAATTTTCATCACTATAACCAAATTTTAGTGAATAAAAAAATTATGAAAATTGCATTAGATTTTTTATAGTTAAAGTAACTGTTAAAATAACTATTAAAATAATTGTTCTGTAATTTTAAATAAACCAAATTTTTTAATATTATTCACACGTAAGGCATGAAGATTATTTATTTACTTTAAAAATTTTATAATGTGCAAAATTTTATGCATTTTTCAATTTCATTTTTCCTTCCTTTCATTTCCATAGCACACTTCCTTCATAGCATTGCCTTTATTATCATTACTATGAATAAAGTTCGCTAATCTTTTGAGATTCTTTGCCTTTCCTGTAAAATATAGCTTAAAACTATTTGTTTTCTTCCAAAAGCATTTTCCTTATCATTAGTTTAAAAATTATGAATCGTTAATGATCTGACATGCTTTTAGTATTTCAATATTAGTTAATGGAAAATATTAAAAAATTTCCTTAGTTTGTTTTTGTTTGTGTCGCTTATTTGTCTTAAAAATCCATTAATTTTGTTAAAAATAGCACTAAGTCCCCAAATATTGGCAAATGAAATACCTTGCGCTAGTTTGAAGCAGCTATGGTTTTCCCTTTTCGAGTAGCAAGTCTATTGCAAACATATCAACAGACATATGTCATTTCTACATATGTTAAAGTGTATATATATTCAGAATGTGAAGCCTATTTTTGTACAAATATGGTATAATCAATGTATTATGCGTTTCTTGAACTAATTTAAGTATATATTATCTATATTAACAACATCAGCAGAAAATATTCTAGTTTGAAGAAATCCTTCACGTTCTGTATATTTCTATTGTTATGGATGCTTTTACATCAGCTAAATTCTAAAACCTGTATTAATCAAAATAAAATTTGAACAAAAGCTGATAATTTAAGTAAATTCTATCACAAAATAAAAAATGAATCTTAAGCTTTAATAAGCACCAGTACATATTTAAATTCGTAAGTTTAAAATTACAAAAAATCACCAAGATATAAAATTAAAGATTTCTCATACTGAAAATAAAAGTGAAAACAACAGTCAAGTTTTGAATGCATTGCATTTTTATAGAAAAATTCCGACTTCAACTTGTACTGAAAATGATATCAGTTTATTTTTGTAACAAGACATTCTGAAAACAAAAAACACACACCCTTAGATTTAGATAAGGAACTAAAAATAAACTCAATTAATTACTTATTATCATCTATATATTGGTGTAATAATAAAAATCACTTTAAAATCTGCATAATATTAAACCCAAACCATTTCCCCTGAAAGTCTGTAATTCAATCAATTTAGATATCAAAAAATAGTGACTTAAGATCCAAATACAGTACCAATTTGAGAATTATCTTTGAAAAGAAAAGGACTTTTTAAATTATTCCTTAACGTAAACAATGAATTCTTACAATATTTAACAATTTTCAAAGAAAAAGAAAGAAACTGAAATTAATTAGTATTTACATTATTTATTTTAATAGATAATTATATTTAGCACTCTTAAACGGATCAAAATTTAGATGAATTAGTGTTTATATGAAGAATCATATAGTTCTTTAAAACTCTCTCAAATTATTCTTTAGTAGGATTCGATATAATTTCAAGTATATTATGTTAATTCAAAACTATTAAACGCATTTCGGTATGATCATTATGTGACGTATATATAATAAGTGATCATTCTACGAAATTCAATAATATACCAACTAAAGAAGATTAAAATCAGTTAAACAAGGCAATTAGTTAATATTCGAATAAGTTTAATAATAACAAAATTAGCAATGTTTGAGGAGTTCTCAGATAATTCTTATAAGCTATTAAAACAAAATTGTATGAAACAAATAATTACTACATAGTTTAGTACTTTGAAATGTAAAGATTTAAATTTATAAAATATGAAACAATTAAGAACATATTGAGTGAAAACAATAGCTTCTCATTATATTTATTTCATATGAAGATATACAAAATCTGCCTTCTAGATTATATTTAGGACCTAGTATAAATTTGATATTACGGTCTATTTAATTGTAGAAATAGTGGAGAGTTCGACCTGGAGTAAGTAATTAGTTAAACTGTAATCCCTCTGTAATGCAGAGCCTCAAATCCTATTACGTGACAATTTTCCGTTTGCGAAACTTCGGGTCTGACACAAAGTAAATCTTATAAAATGACTTTTCCAATAGAGTCTATTTTTGATTTGAAAGTATGTAGCCATGACATTCAAGTTAATATCTTTCGAGTTGATAAACGAGAATTAGTGACAGGTCATTAATAACACATGAATATCTGAGTATATCAACCTTCTCGTTCAAGAAAATAAAAAAAATAATGATTCCTTTTAACAAAATTTTAAATATAGTAAAATGCCATTATTTTTAATATTTTCCAAGCTTTGATGCATACAATATTAATATTAATTCATTTTGTTTGTTTAAATTTATTTGATAATTTAAATGTTAGTTTATAGTCGGAAATATTTGTAATTGATGTAATTTCAGTAGTCAAAATTATTCCTATAGAGAGAATATAAGGAAGAAATAAATATAAAGAATACTAATATTTTTAGCCTTTAAGTTCTTCTTATAAATTAGAATAGATTTCTAATAATTATCAATTTAGCTATTACTATAAAATAATGTGGAACATTAAAATCGGCATTCTTTAAAATTAGATAGAATATTCTGAAGTTAACAAAGAGAAAAAATTAATGATTAATAGATTAATAGAAAATTAATTGTTGAATACATTAAAATATTATATAGAAATATGAGCATATTTGTGTCAATTATTTAAAACTTTTGACACTACTAATTATGATTAAAAAGTCGAATAAAATGTTTCACAATATAAATTTAAAACGAGCCAAAACAAATAACTGTTTGATCTTCTAATTCAAAGACTTACCTCCATTATGGACCAATGGTGATTCAAAAATTTTACTCTAATGAAATTTCTTTGTGAATTTCATTCAGTCTGACTTATATTCTATCATATAAAATAACTCATGTTGGCCTGATTTTTTTAATTCAGAAAGTGCTGATCAGATTTTCTGATAAAATTATGGAAAAGAAAGTAATTTTTTTTATTCTGCTCTGGAATAGAAAAATGTTATCATTTCTTCTCAGTTTTTTTAGTGTAGCAATAAATTGTGGAAGTAACTTAAAGTTCCTAGATGGAAATAAATTAGTGTTATTAAAGCCAGCTAATCAAAATTTACAAAAGCTTTGATAAGAGTAGAAAACTCAACTGAAAGATTAAAAAAAAACTCAAAAGATAGTGCCTATTTTATTTATTAAATCGTAGATTTGAAGAATTCAAATTCTACAGATGAATAGAAAATTATTTTTCTTACACAGAATGGAAAAATACCATTATCAAATAAAATCTCATAAGGCAGAAATGAATGAAAATGATAAAAAATAAATTTAAAAAAAAACTAAAAACTTTTAAAAACTTTCTGTGCATATAAAACCACTCTAAAACTGCATTTTATCCACAGTTATATCGCTAAAAGTTGTCCATAAGAAAACGAGATGTATAAAAGAATGTAACATGAATTGCAGGAAATATCTCTTTTTGCTATCCAATGTTTTCCTCGTAAAACATTGCTTTGTGGAACAGGGCTCCTATTTCATGATACGAAAATGTTTTTATTGGAAAGTATCAATTGATACAATTTTGTTTTCGGAAGATATATATTTTTTAACTCCGTATTCATAGAAATACTGTATCGGTTCAAAATTTGTTCGGTAGTTTTGCATTTATGCTGGGAAAGTTTTTTCTTAGTTATAGAATATCTATTGAATTGTTTACTCCAGAGAGGAAACTGTTTTCGATTCGAAATATCTTGTCTAATCGGCAGTTAATGTTTGACTTTTTTCATGTTGTCATATTGGATTTAAATAACAATAATTTTGGATACATTTTTACCTTTTCATTCTTGTATATTGGATTTTAATAGCAATAATTGCGGCTACATATTTACTTTTTCATTCATGTTTACATTTTGGATTCAAACAGCATTAGTCTTGGCAGCATATTTACATTTTCCATCTTTCTGACCTTTTGGATTTCAATTGCAATAATTTTGATTGCATTTTTACTTCTTCATTCTTGTTGACATATTGGATTTGTAAAGACCTGATCCTGAACCTTTCAAATAAAAGAGCAGAATTTCAGATAATTCTATTATTTACAGCCATATATACGCATAAAAACAATTTGTTCTAAGCTAGTTTAAATATTTGATATTTACACAATAGTCAAAAGTTGAAGGTTTATAGAGAAAGGAGTTCGTATAAAGAGCTCTTCATCAATTCGAAGAAAAACACCACAAGAAGCTAACAGAGTGTGTGTTTGAATGACTACTCTAGGGTGGAGAGCAAATAGTAACACAATCGACAATCCAAAATGTCTCTTCTCCTGTTCAAAGCAGATCCGCTCTTTATATCTGCTCCTTCTCAAGTCCCATTCTCCCACGTGGACTCTACAGCAGTCAATTTTTCAGAGAAGATTTCACTTCGAACACGTGTCAATGATAGTCCCGTCACAGAGGGTACGATTTGGAATCCAGATGTTTGACACTGTTTTCTTTTGAGGGTGCGATAGGTTCCGCTCGAACAATGAATCTCACTTGAGATCTTTCAGAAGAGTCACTCAAGACCAGATGCAACGACCACTAGGCGATGAGTAAACTACCCCTCCAGCCATGCGGAGACATTCAGCAATGGAAGGTTTTAACTGTAGATGAACAGCTGTCTGGAACTGCCGTTTATCATGAATGGGACAGGGGAACGTTACAGATTTAAATAGTTATAATTTTTTCCACATTTTTACTTTTTGATTCCTGTTTTCGCATTCTACTTAAATCACAAAAATTTTATCTACATTTATTATTTTTTCTTATATGATTATACAAAAAGAAAGTGATGTATTTAAATGTAAAATTTGAATTCTAGATTTTGATGAATCATCAGGTTTGAGGCAACAATACACAGTTGGTGTTATGTTTATCTTTGAGCACGGTAAATCAGATTCAGGAATGAAATGTGTGATGTAGTTTCCTCTGTTCCAAATATTTAGATTTCAATGAAGTTTTGAATAAAACCATTCAATGGTAATTGGATATTGGATTGTATATTCTAATATAAATTAAATCTACAGAAATAAGAGACCTAAAAGGTTGATATTTAGTACACATATTCAAAGCCTAAAATATAAATATGCATGGCATTTTACAACTAAATCAAGGTCAAGATGCTTACTTTTTCAAGCCCGCAATATAATAATTATAAAATAAAAGGACTTTAATATATGAAATTTGCGATATAATATACAATTAAAACAAATTTTAGTTTTTATTCAGTTTAAAAAATAGGCATAGAAAGTATACGTTCTTTTTTCTGTTACTGAAGTATCAATTGCAATTAATCGGCAAAAAAATAACTTGGGAAAAAGTCTTTCTATTTCACGATTACTGCCCATAGCCTTGGGTTAATAACTCGCAAAAAAAATTGTTTATTATGTATCTCAAATGTAGTAGCATAGTAAAATATTTGGGATAAACTCTTCCCCATGTTCGATGGTTGCTTTATTTCCTTCAGTATTTCTTTTTGAAAATATACTTTGCAATCATTATATTCATATAATCTACAGGTCGAAGCAATCATTACATATTATCAATCGAACAGAGTGTATTAATTATTTTCAACATCTCACTGTTTTTTTTATTGTGAAATGAAATGTTAAGAATGCAATACGATTAATTGTTTATTGTTTCAAATCAATCATTTTTTTTATACTTTAGAAGAAAAGTGAAATTTAAGTGGAAGTGACGAATTTTAATTCGTTTTTATTAATAAATTAAATAATTAAACTGTAGTTTTAAATATATGTCGATGATTTTAAATTTTTAATGAAATTTAAAACTTACTAAACGTTAAAATAAATCTTTTAAGAATGTTAGATGAACCCATTGTAACAAGATTCAAATTAAAATAGCTTTTTAATTTAAAAAAATCAATAACGTGCCTCTTTTTTTTATGTAAGCAAAATTATTTGATATAATAATAATTTACTTGGAAATTTTACAGAAAACAAATTATTTACGGATTTCTTTTTTCCAGAATCATAAATCATTTTTCAATTACACCATTAATACTAGTTCTATAAGATGTTATCTTTTTATGTTTTGTTTAGAATTAATTATTCTTGTATGCCGTTTAAATTAATTCGATTGCAGCATATATCCTTTCAGGGTCAATCTGAACAAGAGGATGGGAAGCTTCCGAAATGGTTCTCTCTGACATGGTGGGTACAGAAACCGTGTGGAGAGACAACTCACTATCGGCATGCCTTCAAAGTGAGGGATTGCACCGTGAACGGTGACAGACCTTATGATTAAATTTTAATTTCTACCAAGCGATTGCGGTATCTAGTCATTCTTATGTTTCCAGTTGTCTCCGGACGGGTTGGAATCAAAAACTGTAAATATTATTGGCGATAATTCACATACTTCTTTTCATCATTTCAGTTTATGAAAGCGTTATAATTATATCTGAATAATGTTTATTAATTTTCTATGAATGCTTGTTGAAGGAAAACAACATTAATTGATAGAATTTTAGAAACAGCTGCGATATAGCTTTCTTTGCATGTCTATAGTTAGTTTTATGAGTTAAAAGGTTATTTTATAGAATTTTTATGATTCACATATAGAATTAAAACATTATGAAAAATATTAAAACAGTGGATACATTTAGAGATTTTAGATGTTTTAAAGATGTAACATTAAATCTTTATATAGGAATAAAAACAATGTTTTAATTTCATTCCTTTGAATAAGACTTTTAATAAATTAAATATGGACAGAAACTACTTATTATTTTCCCTATAAAAACATTATTAATTTCCATACTATTTTAGAATCTTTATCAAAGGAAATTTCTGTTATCGGATATTCTTT
This sequence comes from Argiope trifasciata, assembly GCA_026543055.1. NCBI lineage: Eukaryota > Metazoa > Arthropoda > Arachnida > Araneae > Araneidae > Argiope > Argiope trifasciata. Next base: position 84,840 of record JAPMOQ010039816.1, read on the forward strand.
AGATTAAAGAAAGATAATTATTCATAAAGGACAATATCTTTTTTTGTCAGTTTTCATTCTTTTTGTTTCACATTGAAGATGATTCATTTATTAAATTACTCAGAAGAATAGCTGATTATTCACGATTAATTTAGTTTCCACAGAAAAAAAAACTTTTGGTTTCAGTTTGCAATTACTGACCTCTGAAACGTTAATTTAATTTGAATGAAATCGGCTGAAAGTTTTTTTTTCTTTTACGATCAATGAGTTATAATGACTTTTTTAATTATCAGTTTCCTTTTAAATTCTTAGAAAGTGTAGATAATAAAAATAATTAATCTAGTATTTTGTTAATTTCTTCATTGTTTTAAGTTATTTGTGCTGTGATATTTAATTAAAAAGTAATGGTGAACTTCTAAGGAAATACATTAAATTCATTAACAGTAAAGTAACTAGTTTTTTTTCTAAATTACATATTAGAGAATTCTGAGAAAAAGTGTTTGGTAAATATCGCTTGGTTTCAATTATATTTAAGACATCTCTATCTTGTTGTTTTAAAGAATATTTAAGTGATATCTTCATTTCAAGGAAAAGATGTTTATTTTTTAAATTTTTAAGTGCTTTTCTTTTTTTATTGTTTAGAAGTCATTCTTATTTTTTCTCATTTTTTTCTTATTGAATTACACACATTTTAATATTTTTTTCTTCTTGTACCATAAAAACTGTAAGTTTATCATGAGAAAGTATATTTAATTATTTCCTATCTGAAAATCTAAATGCTATCTAGTTTGTGACATTACAGTATATTTATTATTGAATAAATTAAAGTCTACTTTATAATTTAATAAAAAAAACAATTTATTTTTGTAATAATTAAAATATAATTTATAATATAAAAATTAATTTATTATATCTTGAATTATTATTTAGTATTATAAAGAAATTAAACAGTATGATTTATATTGCATATGAACTTACATCTATATTCTTAAAAGAAACCTTTTGATTGTTAACTTCAAATATAATTCAAATGTTAATACATGCATAATTTCAAATTCGAGTATCTGTATTGATATAGCCATTCTAAGAAAACTTCATAACCCATGGTAAAAAGCACATGAATATATTTAAGTTGAAAAAAAGAACTTTAAACATGAGATAAGAAATTGTTTTTCCTTCTTTTTTTTAAAATGAAGGCTGTTATATTTTTTTTCTGAAAGGCATTCTTTTCTAAAATTATGTGCTATTTTTATGTCTCATTTTTTATGGAAAGTTTGTTCTTATTAAGCTGTGTAATCTGCAATTGTTGGTAATTATATCGGACTATTTCTTTCAATACGATTATATTTTATTCTCTTTGTTAAAATCTTCCTTAACATATACAATGTAATATTCAGCAATTAAAGTATTGTGATTTAGCATTGTTGATTCAAAATAATTAAGTCGACATTATAATGTGATGTTTCAAAATTCAAAGTTACAAGAAACTACTTAATAATTAAGTAAAATCTTCATGGTTATTCTCTATAAATAGAAACTCCATTTATGATGTATTATCGATTAGATGTATTATCAATAGTAATGAAAAAAGAAACGTCCTACAAGCAATATTTTAAAATGCATGAACGTAAGATTCAAAAATGAAAATAAAATCTTAAAGGACAAACTAAAAGAACAATTCCTTTTATTTCCCTATTTAAAGACTATACCTCTTTATAAGTGATGCAATACAACTTAACAATTGACATAAAAATAATCTTATATCATTTTGAATTTCAAAACTCACTTTTTCCATTGGCCATGATGTGATTTTCTAATATACTTTTCTTCCAAAAAAGAATTTGTTCTGTAATAAAATACAATGAAACAAACTATTAAAAACTTTTCTAAAAGTAAAATATGTAAGATTCATTTTCGTAAAAAGTTCGTCTTCCATGGAATGTCTTGTAGAGAAAAATATGAGAAAAGACGAAGTTGTTGAGAAAAACAAACAAATATTTTCAACTTCAGGAAAAATATAATAGATATAAAAAATGGGTATCAAAAATATTTAAATGGAAAGACTACTTTAAATAGAAAGAAATAATATTTTTTCTTCCCATTTGACATTTGCAATTTCAAAAACCCAGTTAACACGAAAGCTTGACTAGCATTTAATAGAGCAGTACCGATATTGGGGATCAATGTTAAAAAAGTTTCTTTTTTTTTTTTTACATTTTACTTTTGTATTTGACTACCAGATATTAAGTTACGTCTAGCAGCAATGCGCAAAAGAAGGAAACGTTTATCTAGAAATATTCGTGGCTGAGAATGATGTATACTAATATCAATTGACGTCATAATTGCTCGTTATGAAAAGATGTAATCACTTTTAATTTTTAATAAGTAATCATAAATGATAATTTTTGTTTTGTATTTTGCATTTCAAACTGAGATTGCTTAAGATTTTTAACATTTTCCTTATACCTTACAAATTTTGTGATGTTTGGAATGTGTAAGGAAAATGTCAATGAAAATATGTTAATTCTGAAAAGGAAATAAAATGACTGTCTAGATTATTTTTTTAACAAATGAATGATTTTAAAAAGTATTATAGTTATTTTCTATTGAAATTTCTTTATTCTTGCATAGTTTTGAAAATTTCTTATTAATAATTAATGATTTATGAATATGAAATTACACAGTTTTATCCAAGGAAATATAGATTTTACAATGTTTTTCTTCTAAAATTATTTATAGAATTTAATGAATTTTCGACTGTTAAGTTTGCACTTTTATACATTTCTCAGTTATTTGTAACAGTTCATTTCCCGTTAAAATTTCAATTTTTATGTTCAACAATCTATGGTATGGATTTAAATATATTTAGCAAGATTTTATGCTGGTTCAAGCTATTTCTAGGTAAACTCAAAGCTGAATAATAGTCGAGCATCCATTTCGTACAGTTTTAAAGTCTTGGGCGTATCAAATAACAAATTAATGTTGATATATGTATGACATGTACAGCAGCATATATACAACGCTGCAGTTATTTTTTTCACTTGAAATTTCACTTAAACTTGGAGCATTTCAAATCACCTTAAACTATAGATAATATTATATATAGAAGTCTAGTACTAAAATAGAAATTATGATTGCCAATAAATTTTTTCATGATAATACATGGTATTCTAAAATAAAATATAATGAAAGAAATTCCATTTGGCATTTCATTTTTTATAAATAATAAAATAATTCCTCGAAAATATGGAAATATGAAATTAATTATTTTCCAACAAAATACATAGTGAATTGAAAAGTTTTCACTTGGACTTAAGCATTTATAATCTAAGGTCCTAAGCATTCCCTGGAAATGCGTTTTAAAATATGAAAATAAAATAAATTTATCTTCCTGAAATTGAAATACATTCTGTTTACCAGATAATTCCTAAGTGTATTCTAAATGAAAAGTTATCTTTATTCTTGAAAATTGTGAACTGTCTTTTAAAATTCATATTTATGAGTTGAATTATGGAGGACTGCAGCGTTGCAGTTAAGCTACGTAAACAAATTCTTAAATTTTAATTCTATTTCCAAGCTCACTTTTCATCCCCACAAAGCAACATTCACAGTTCAATTAGAAGGCTTTATTTAGAATCTAAAAATAAAAGAATTAATTTAGGTATTAATTTAGGAATTAATTTAGGTACACCGAAAGCATTTATTTTCGTTGTTTATGCAGTTAGTAAAAGAAATATTTGAATAAATACGATTTTTATTTTTATTTTATTCCTAACTGGTGAGGAATTAAATACAAGTTGGAAAATACTGTGACCACTAATCCTTCCTCTATACAGCACCCCAATCTGATTTCGAGTCAACTCTCGTTTTATGCTAAATTGTGTCTAGCTGACTTCTATTTTAATTTTTCAAATAGCTCTTAGTTGCCATTTAAATTTTAAGCAGTCAAGCATAGAATTTCTTGTATCGTCTCAAATACTAGAGGAGACGAATGTGGAAAGGAATAAAATTGTATGTTATTTGAAACAGAATTGCGTAATGGAAAATTTGAGATTTTGCTAATATTACTACTTCGATATATGAGACCATAACTATCATTCAAAAGAATGAGATAAAATTTTGGTTCGAGGTATTTTGAAATACGCGCTCAATAATCATTTGAAATACGCGCTCAGTAATGATCAAAACAACTGGTAAGCATTAATAGGTGTAAAATTTCAAGTTTTATAGAGACAAATTTTTAAATAGCAACATCATTTTTTTCCTTTGAATGTTTTCTCCGTAACAAAAAACAGTCCTTTGGTTGTAGACATTATCTGCCGCATACCAAGTATCATCGTGGTTGAAGTAGGTACAATCCCAACACTGTTTATTATTTTTTACTGTGAAGAACACGTTCCTACAAAAAGGGTTGGTGTTGTTATTTGAAAAAAAAATTATACTTTATACATCACTGAGGAAGCACTGTTTTTCACACTAATCATAAGAGCATACCTCAAAATACTTAGGATCAAAACTTTATTTCCTTACCGAGAACAGTATGGTAGACACGGTCTTATGTATCGGGATAGTTTTTTTAATAAACAATATGTATATTAATCACAACTTGATAGACCTAGATAGTAGTATCTTATTGTGCTCAAATAAATGTTTTTGAATAATTTTCTGATATATTTTTAAATTTTACATGCTTTTTTTTCAAAACAGTAGGAAAATTTAAACCAGTTTGATTTAAAGTTATTTTCTACATAACGTAAAATACTATAATTAAAAATAAAGAATGGGATTATACCTGTTGTTTTACAAAATTATTAAATAAATATTCTCTGCAAACGAATTTTTTCAATTTCAACTTTAGTTAATTTTATCAATTAAGGATATTTTAATAATATGTAAAAGAATTTTTAAAATTAATTAATGTGATGTAATTAAAATTGGAGTATTAATTCTTATTTATTATTCGGTAAAAGAATTAGGTATTCAACATGCATGTAGATTGGTTAAGCTTGATTCAGTTGAGAAATTCTAAAATAAACTATTTTAATATTATGTTCTTCCTTAATGCAAATAATTTTAAAGATTAATTATAGAAATATCTATTCTGTCACGATTTAATTTTTTAAAAAAATGTTTGTCAAATATTTCTTTATAAGAGAAATTATCTTCATAAGAATAGATACTAAATTAAGAATTTGATTAACCCATTAAATTATAACTAGAATTTTCCTTCCAATTATAACCAGAAATCTGAATAAAACTCAGGAATAGTACTAAAGAAAGAAGATAATATGATTTTAGAAGTTAGCTTTTTCAGCTTGACTTTTTTTATTTTAAAGTAATTTGATCACATGCTTTGCATTAATGAATTTTGTAAATAAATATAACTATATATAAATAAATTTTTACGACATAATGGGCATGCTCATTTATCGTAGGTACAATTATCGTAAACGTATAGTTTTAAATTTGTGCAAAATCGAGCATTTGAGTTAATTACAGAAAATAAATATCTTTTCTGGAATCGTATTATGAGTCCTTAAAAATCCATAAATCATAAATTACTTTCATGCATCTTCTTTACAAGAAAGTGAAGATAACTTTTTAAACTATCAAACACTCTTTATTTATATAAAAAGGAAGCAAAAGTCTCGATCAAAAATTTAAATTTCATTGATATTTTAAGCTTTTAAAATTTTTGTGCAACATTTCTTTTTGGGATGTAATTTGAATTTACAGAAAAACGCTAATACAATTCAATATTGGGTGTTTTTCATTTTATAGCGATAACCTATAATTTTAAATTGTATGACTGAATGGAACATGGCAACTTTTAATACTCTTTGTTTGGCGCAGTATCATCATATCTGGCTCTTTCGCCATTAAACCCCAAATTGCATACCTATCTTCCCTGGTTTACAAATCCCTTGGCATTTTCGCCGTTTAACCGCAGACAAGTACTGGATGGTTCGTGAACCGAATTGCTCAATCTTGTCTTTTATTCGTATCTAATCCATTTATCGGGTTTAGTTGTCAGCAGCAGTGAGGAAGTAATTTATTTTTTCTTTCTTCCTTCGCTGCTCTACCTATGATAAGATCTTCCTTTATCCTTCCTAAAGTCCTTCTCCCTGGATTAATATCAATCTATTAATGTATGAAACAGGAAGGTTATTGGTTTCGATTATCTGATCTGAAAAGTAAAAGTTAAATGTAAAGTAAACTCAAAAGTTTAGTTTCACCTACGCTATACGGCTAGCAAACATTCAAGTTATTTAAAAATTCTCCTCTTATTGTCATTTATAAATTTGAACTTCTTATGTTTTTAAATACTTTGCGATTATGATTTTGAGCGCGAATTTATAATTTCTTCTAATCCGCAAGAGAACATCTCGAAATGAGGATGAGATACTTTTAGCATAGTGGTTGGATTTCGATATCCTGGAGGGCACAAGAAAAATTGGTGGCTTGCTTCTCTCATCGAAGATAGGATGTACTTCCTTAGGGAAGGATTGTACCTTGGCTGATGATGGCTATTAGAATTCAACTTCAATTCCCGGTAATGTTGTTGTTGCACATGTAAGGTAATTCAGTATTTATTATCTGTGTCTTCGGACGGATCGGGGAGTCAGTCTTCTCTACGAATGTATCCTGACTGAAAATCTATCAGTTGCCATTTCATGTGAAGCTCTCTTTGTTTAGAAAGTTAAATACGGTGATTAGAACACAATTAGATATGTGAAGCTTATAATTGACTGATTGTATTCAAAATTTCGTAATGCATTATTTCTCGAAAAATTCTAACTTCCCTCTCGCCAAAAAAACAAAGGTATCTTGACAGAAAATCTATCAACTGCAATTTTTATGGACAGTTTTCGTTGTTTAGAAAGTTAAATGTATGTTGACTAGAGTTCAATTAGACATCCGCAGCTTGTAACTCAATGATTGCATTTAAACTTTCATAATTCATTATTTACCGAAAATATCCAACTCCAGAAATAAATTCTCAAAATTTCCCAGTCAGATTTTTAATAGTTAATTTCTAATTAAATTACAAAAAGAAATGTATTACAATAAATAACTGTATCTTGATATTTTAAATATTATTTTTAAAAAAATTCTTTAATCCTTATATTTTTTAAGATATTTATAATTCACGGTAATTCACATCTACATTTCTGATATGATTACTATATATGCTCTTTATTGTCTTTAGAATTTCGATCAATATGGTTTTATACCTTTTTTTAAATATAAAAGTTTACTGAAGCAACCAAAACAAGTTTTGATCATGGAAATTTTCTAAAATAAATACCATTAGTTAGTTTAGTTTAGTTTAGTTATATTAACGTCCCGTTTTAAAGCAACACGAGGGCTATTTTGGGATGGATCTCGTAATTTTGAACCGCGACCAGATGACTTGGAAGACACCTGAAGTGGCACCCCCCTCTCCACTCCACGCCACACCAGCGGGAGGACGTTTGGCCTGGCAGATTTAATGTGCAAGAGACCCCCTCACACGACGGTTCTTCTGTGGAATCGAGTCTCGAATTTGAAACCCTCCAGTTCCGAAGCCGAAAATAAATACCATATGGATTATTAAAACAATTATCTTAACAACTAATAAAGGATATCCTTTAAACCGATATTTTTGGTAAGATTTTTGGAATCGTTCATTCAATATTGATGATTACGTCCTGATCACAACAAGGAAAAATGTATAGAAAAGAATAAACTATATAGAAAACTAGAATTTTCCGCTACTTACAAATTAGCACATGTTACAAAGTGACTCTAGAAAAAAAACTTTTATCAAAGAAGAATTTCCGGACATTGGTGGATATATCTGACAAAGAAAATAACACCATTATTTCTCTGAAAGGGTTTCGAGGAATTCACCTTTTGTTTGGTTGAATGTAACTTCTAGGAATTCGCAATTCTTTTGTGGAATATCGGAAAACATCTTGAAGACATTGTTGAATAACTTGTGCTAACAGGATGCTGCTTAGGGAGATTAATAAAAACATATTTTATTTATAACATCTTTTATAGCAAAATTTAAAAAAATCAAAAATTGCCGACCAGATATAAAGAAACTATTTAAGAAATGAAAAAAGACATTTGAAAAATTAAGACAGCCATTTAAACTGGATAGTAATCTCATCGAGCTTTTTAACCAGCGGAGCAAGCTATACAAATTTCGTTTAATGGCTAATGATGACTTTCAGGCTAGATTAACGAAATGTTAGCAAAGTTTTGCCGAAAAGAAATAACCATTTTGGCCAGAAGTTTTTCGTATTAAGGGATAACTTTGTGATAGTAAGTTTGTATTAATTGTGTAAAAATATAACTGTTATTTACAATTCAAAATATTTATATATATAGGGTGGTTATAATTTAATTTTCACTTTGAAATGGTCATAAAAGGAAAACTACTGGACCCAATGTTATCAAACTTGGTAATAGCTTAAAGAAGGTCATGAAAATTCCTTTTCAGCAAAAAAAGTTCAAAGGATAAACACCAGGGAAGAAATGGCTCTGCATACAATACTAATAAGCAAATTAGGACAAAACAAAATTGGACTTTCAACGGACGCGCATATGTGAGAAATATACTAGAGATGAATTTCGTTTCATACCTTTAGACCTGGTAGCGCTGGGTCCTCGGCTATTCGTCCCCCCTCCTTTTAACTTACTTTCAGTTGTCGTCGTAAGTTTGTGGCAGTCTCTGCCGATCACATATTTGTATTTTAGAGATACGCACGACCGTTCATGTAAGTTTTTGTTTCATTTAATTATGTATGATTTTACAAATAAATCTGTGTTATTTTCGTCTGGCGACATTTGGCAAAAACACTTACGAAAGAAAATGTTGAAAAAAAGTATCCAAACCTCTACAAAGTGAGCTAAAATTAAAGGTGCTAATGAGAAAGGTCGAACTAGGTATTAAAGAAGTGGAAGATGCGACGTCAGGGAAGAAAAGATGTAAACTCTGTCGAAAAGAAAAGTGAACTAGAATCACGAGATTCAGTTGTGAGATTTGCCAGAAATTTATATATTTGGAGCACACTAAACACATTTGCTCAAATTGCAACTTTGCAATGAAATAACAATTAAACTATATTCTTCCTTTTCATATCTAACTATTGATTGCAATTTCATTTTTATACTTACATTCTGTGTTTATATATTTTATATGCAAATTGTGCTATCAAAATATGGGCAATTTCATTTGTATTATTTTTAAATCAATTATTAAACTGTGCTCATTTTATATTATTATTGTAATCTATGTTTATATTGTTTCTGCTTCTTTTTAAATAAAAAAAGTTTAAAGCAATTGTAGTCATTAATATTAAGCTGTTTACAACATAATATGAGTAGATACGCTTTTAAAATTTAAAGTTTACTATAGAGTATGTGAGAAATACGCGAAATAGAGGTATGACGGCCGCGCTCACTGGAAGGGTTTGAAAAAAGTTGTATAATCGTTTCTGAGACATGTTACAAAGCATGTTTAATGTGGCATCCGACATTTTCTGAAAGCAAGTTCAATTACATTGCTGCATTCTCAGCAGTAGATCTTTGCATATTAGGAGGAGAAGTTATGCCGTTGGTGTATCGCTTCTCTCAGTTCCGCTAAATTGTTAAGATTATTTTTATAAACAGTGAATTTTGAGAAAGCACACACTAAACATGTTTTGTAAAGCGTTTAAGAAATGGTTTGACACATTTTAAACCGATGTTCTTATGCTTTAATTTGCCTACCAAGATCGCAAACAGCGCCATTTTCCATTTAGAGATGAATTTTTGAACTGTTTTTGACAGAAAAGTAATTTCTACGACCCGATTGATATTATCATAAAAAAAACACATTTGATCAGAAGTTTTCCTTTTATGACTACTTCAAAGTGGAAAATTTATTATAAACCCCCTATACACGTTTATATGAAGAATTTGTGATATTGTTTTTTGTTGTGTTAATCTTATGGTTAGTTTATAAATTTGTATTACAATAAATGGTGTCTTTAATGGGTGTCAAGCCAATTATTCTGGCATTGGCAACATTTTTTATCATACTCAAGCGACAAAAACTTCAAGAAAGATAGAACTCACTGAAGTAACTCACAACCACTAGGAAGGCTTTATAAATCCTAGGAACTCAAACGAGTTATATTCATTATAGAACTCAGGAGTTTCCCTTGTAATTTGTGTCTGTAAACGTTTAAATGTTTATAAACATTGACAGTGCTGCTATGATTTAATTAGTGTTTTGGATAATTTCTAAAAAAATATATTCTTTGTATTTATCTTACCATTGTTTATGTTTCCTGAAATATTTTCAAAATAAAGCATCTTTAATAACTAATTAATTTTTTGGATTATACTCATCATGCATACACAGATGATTTTCGTAACAATAATGCGTAGCCAATCACTAAATGATGTGTTTTATACCTAACTACCTGCTACCCGACGCGTTGCCTCCGCCGAAAAAAATTTCATTAAATGCAATCAGTCAATAATTTGGCAATGCTTTATTGAAATAGGATGAACCGTACAACAGTATATAATATACGAACAAATAAATATTCATTTTTTATATATCAGATTTGTGTATTCATTTAGATTTGTAAAGCTGTGTGTTCTTTCGGAAAGGCAATTAAAGAAATTATTTATTGTATCTCGTGATTTGTTTAATATTCGTTCGGAATTCTCAAATTTAATTTTAGAAAACGTGATTAAAACATTTTCTTTTAAAACTGATTAACATAGAAAATATATGTATACCATAAAATCGTTAATATAGTTGAAAAGATAATTTTTGTAAATTAAGGTGGTGCAAAAATATTTCTACTACGATAATTTTGGTAGTTACTGCGATAAATTAGTTAATGCTGAAATTTAATTAAAATTTAAAACTCCCATATTTGGCATTCCCAAAATTTCTTGGATTTAGCATTTCTATTAAATCTATTGTCTCCTTGGTTTGTTATTCGGAGATCAATATTTCATAAATATATGCGGTTGAGATTCGAATTTTTTAAAAAATATTATATAATTGTACTATCCCTACAACTATCCCGTAGATTTAAACAATAAGCTGGCCCAATTTCAAGGCAAACGGATGAGCAGTTTGGGAAGGCATAAGGGACATACAGACAAACATTCATTTTTATTTATATATATTTACGTTTCGTACTTTATTTGACTTTGATCGAAATTTATTTTAAAGTAGTACGAAAATAAAAGTTGCCACCCTATCTCTTAGAAAAAGAATTAGAAAAAATAGAATTCGAAATTGTATTTTCATTTTAGGTCAGATATAGTGACATTTCTCAACAGTATATCTCAACACAGATAGAAAGATAGACTATTTGTCCCTTGTCTATTCTATGTATTAGCAATTCAAGATGAGATCTAGTTCTACTCAGGTAAATGAAAATCAAATTTTCATGATTGTATAGATTACTATGAATAGTTGTAGAAAATTCTAGAGAAGTAAGGTGCTTAAAATTTGAAAATATGTTTATTAAGTATAACAAAGTTGTTTTGTATCAGAATAGATTACAAAATATATAATATGTTATTATAATTTATGTCTCTCTGAATGAGAATTTATTCTTTTTTTACTCGATTTTTGGATTTAAAAAACCTTTTTAGACAGAAACTTAAGCAGATGAAAACTTCTATAACTACTATTCAAGTCAGGAAGTGTATCATCTCTTTCAATCGTTTATATTCTTACTTAATCTTTCCTATTATTATTATTTTTAATCATCTTATACAAGATAGAAATAAGTTAGCTTAGACCCTGCCTAATATAATGGGATAACATATTATTTCCATTATAAGATAAGCGAAAACTTATTGCCACATTGATATGACATTTATAATTTTGCCACAAGGGGATGATACTTTTTCTGATCAAAATATAAGGACGCATATTGTCCGGCAATAAAATACGCTTGGTCAGAGGAAACCTTAAGACAAAAGTTTTTATATTCTTATGACAAAAAGAACTGATTATTCACTGATAATTTGTTTTTACAAAAACTAATTTTCTTCATTTATACTAGTTTTGATTCAATAAATAAATAAATTTGAATTACATGAATTACAGGATTAATCTTCTTTGAATTACACAATTAATGTTTTGCAGAAAAAACAAAGCCTTTCACTTTCTTCAATTACTTTCACTTTAAAAACTGCATTAATCTGATCTGCAGTGGTGGTGATTTTTCTTCAAGCTATTCTTTATATAGCCTTTTTATTTCAAAGTAAGTTCAATCCATTTTAATTTTCTTAAGAACGAGGCAAATGTTTTAGCCGATTGTTTTCTATTATTTCAATGTCTTTCCTCTTTTTGTACCCAAAATTACAATCAAAGAATATAATGTTGCACTTCAAAGCAAATACTAGATGAATCATGACAAATGTATCAGGTAATTAATTTGTGTATGTTGTAAAATTTTGTGGTAACTTCAGTGACACTAGAAATTAAACTAATTAGGAAATAAACTTGTTGATTTTATTATTTCCTTGGATTTGAAATGCTGGCATGCCCAATGCTGGATGAAAATGTGTTTGATTTATGTGAATGCATAATCCTTTTCATTATGGTTCAGTAAATAATCCTTTTTTCCTGAAATTAACTTAATAATTAACCTATGTTAGTTACAGTCTTATTATCACCCTTTTATATTCCCATTCACCCCAAGGTAATTGAAAAAGAGCAGTTTGGCTTTTGATCACAGCAATGAACACTTATGAACTGAAAATATTTGAAATAAGAAAATACTGCATATATGCTCTCAGTTTATTCTGTTGCTTGTTATGATTACAACTTTCAGCTATATAAAATCAAGATATTATAAAGTTAATAAAAATAAATCTATGAACTGGGTGGTTTATATATTTAAAATGGGTGATGATTACATATTAAAATTAAATCCTTTTACAGGAGCCTCTAACAAGGAGTGAAAGAGACAGACCCAAAATAAGATGGATGGATCATTGAAGACAGCTTTCCTGGCTACCCAGAAAAGAAACAAAAGTGTGCACAAGTGTCAAAATATAGTGGGATGGAACGGAATTCAGAGGAAGGCATTGGCCCGTACTGGGCTGTCTAGCTAAGTATGATGACGATGTTTATGATTGCTACACTTGCTAGTTTATACAAAAATATTTTTTATTTAGCAAAAATATATTTCATAGTATATTTACTGACAGTCTGCCGAGGTATTTTTAATTATTTCAGTTTGGATTAAAAGCATACTATTTTTAATTTCTTTGGAAGAAGTCAAGTTATGAACTTACCTAAAAACAGAAATGATTGAGTAGTTTTACGCATGAAACCAATATATGCCATTATTTTATGCACAGTTTTGTCTTTGTACTTTATTTATTTATCAAATTCGTTAATAAGTTTGAAATTGTTAAAATCCTTAATTAGCTTCTCTTTGATATGCTTAATTGAACATTTGCAAATGAATCATTATACAATATTTAGAGTCAAATTGAGATATAAATTAAATGCGCATTTGTAATTAATCCTTTATATCAGTGATTCTCAACCTGTGGGGCATGCCCCCCTAGGGGGGTGCGAGCACACTAATGGGGCGAAGCGAGCATATCGAAGAGAAAATGTTATTTAAAAAAATTAGTTAAGTGACTGAAAGGTAAGAACACACACACACATACAAAACAAAATACATTTCGATATATTTAATAATAAATTTATTAAATTAAAACAACTTACTAAATTAAAAACAAATTTAATAATTATTAATGACTTCCTTGGGCCTGTCTTGCAAAGCAAAGTTTTTCGAAGGAGGGTTTAATATTAGAAATAGACAGTCTCAGTTTTTTTTTAATATTTAGTTGAGATCTATATTTTGTCTTCCACAATCCAGTTTCACAAAGGTAAGATGTTTAAAATGGTAGTAGAATGCGCAATGCGCTTGTTTTTAGTGCAGAAAACTCATCATCCACCCCTCCCCAAAATTCAAAGAGTGATTTATTACTAAATTGTGTTTTGGTTTCGCCGCTTACCGTGAAGTCTATGACGGTTTCTCCCTTTTCAATTGAGAGTCCTTCGGGAGTATTTTGAAATGGATCCCTCACCCACTTGTAACTTGATATCAGTTTGTCGTCAGCAAGAAAGTACTTTTAAAAATTATTTGCTAGCATTGCTAAATGATTTTCAATGGTTACAAAAACAAATTTTACATGTTGTTTTTCAGTCTTGTAAGTTTTAATACAATCATTCAAATTTGCAAACATTTTAAAGTTTTCTTGATTTTCTGCTCCACAATTCCAATTTCCTACAAAAAGCCTTAACTTTATCACTCGTATCCAATATGTGTGTATTTGCTCCTTACAGTTGAAGATTCAAGTTATTTAATTTCCCGAATATGTCGACCATGTAGCTCAATTTCATCACAAATAAATTATCGCGAAAATTCTCAGCTTCCGGTTCGTTTTCCTCTTTTAGGAAAACGGCGATTTCTTTTCCTAATTCATAAACATGTTGCAAAAATTTCCCTCGCGATAACCATCATGCCTCGCAATAAAATAGTAATTCTAAATATACTGCACCCATGTCTTTACAAAGTGAGGAAAAGATTCTTGATTTCAGGGTTCTCATTTTTATATAATTTACTACGGTTATAACCGTAGTTAACACAATATTCAAACCAGGACTCATTTCTTTGGAAGCCAAAGCTTCTCTGGGGATCATGCAAGGTGTCCAGATGCACTGTGGTGATTTTAGTTTCACAAGTGTTTGAATACTTTGGAATCTTTTGGACATAGAACGAGCACCATCGGTGCATATTGAGACGCAATTTTTCCATTCTATGTTTGCCTCGTTCATAAAATCATTTAAGATAGCAAATAATGCGAGTGTTGTTGCTTTGAGTTCTATTGGTTTTCAGAAAAGTAATTCTTCTACTACTGACAAATCATCACAAAATCTAACATAGTCAATGAATTGAGCATCTTTATTACTATGTTGCCTCATCGAGTTGTATTGAAAACAATTTGTCACGTAACCGACAAAAGCTGACACTCTACATCTTCAGCTATATCAGCAATTGGACGGGCAACAGTATCATTTGAAAGAGGTGTAGACTTAAATTGTTTTGCAAAATTATCTCCAAAAATAATTTCTACAATCTCGATTGCGGGTGACAAAATAATCTCTTCCCCAATGGTGTGAGGCTTTTTACAACTGGCTATTTTATATGAAACTTTGTAAGAGGTAATTAAAGCTTTTTCATCACAGACTTTTTAAACAATGATTTTTACTTTTCATATGATTTTAATTTTAATTTGAAGAATTGTCTGAGTTTGTTTACGTACACACTATGAACCGTTTCCAAATGTCGTTTAAGTTTATTAGGTTTCATGCTGTATGCCGCCAACATTTTTGAGCAAATGGTAGACAGAGGCATTACTTCTTCATTTAGTTCAGTACTAATGAACCCAAAATTTAAGTATTCTTGAGAATATTTTCTTGATTTTATTTTCGGAACCAAGCACGTCTGTGTACTTGTTGATGCTTGTCTATCGTCTAATGCTCGCTTACGCCCGCTTAAAAATTTATCCATGATTCTGCATAATTCTGCTGCCGTGAATATTTAAAACGGTGAATTGCAATTACACGGAAATATATATAACATACACATTCAGAATAGATTCAATAGCGATCGAAGGATCGACTCGAACGAGATTGTCTGGAATTGAAATTGGCGACATAGAACTTTCTCCTTCTCCCTATGAGAAAACATTTGTTCACATCTGCGCACGCTCCTAACTTAACTTTTAAGCTGACCAGACAAATTCTAAATTAATGACCAGACAACTCGAACTTTTAATGACAATAATATAATAATAATAACTTTTAACAACTCGAACTTTTAATGACAATAATATAATAATAATAACTTTTAACAACTCGAACTCTTAACTTTTAATGACCAGACAAAATCGAAACTTCTCGCGAAACTGTGAGAATGCCCGACATGGCGGGACGCAAGAGCAATAAAAATGCATAAGATTCTTTTTTTTCAATGCTGAGGATCAGTGTTGCAAAATGTCAACAAATTTCCGTATTCTTGGTAATTTGTAAAATTTAACATTAAGGTTGTAAGTTGTAAGGTTTAGCGCCAAAATACACAAAATACATTATTATTGTATACATTTTATTGTATGCGGTAGGAAGGGGAGGCGCGATGGAAATTATGATTGAAAATTGGGCCTAAATACTAAAAGATTGAGAAACACTGCTTTATATAACATTTGAATTTTAATGACCATATAAATGAAATAAGCACTTGCAAATATATAATGCTATGCAATATTTGGAAACGAATTGTTACATAAATTAAATGTGGATTTGCAGCTAATAATGTTATATAACATTTGGATTTGAATGGCTAGATAAATTATATAAGCATTTGCAAATACAACATGTTATACAATATTATTGTGCATTTACAAATAATGATATTCAGTATTAGAAATTTAACCATTACATGTCATTTCATCGCCCATATGTGTTGATTTTTCATTGCACATAACAAATACATAATAATAATTTTTTATACATTTATTAAACCAAAAATCAATTTAGTGACTTAAAATCAATTGGAATCCAAATGTTTTTAATACGTAATTTTGTGAATACATTTTAATCCTTATCTATGATGAAACAAAAAGTGCTTTCTTATATTACGTGATTTTCAGGAAATAATTAGATAAATGTGAAAATTTTATGTGTCATAAATTTCAGTTAACAAGTTTAAAATGCAAAACATATATTTATATGTGCTATGTTATGCATATTTTAAGTCAATTGAAATTTATATTCAAATATTTTTACTTCATTTTAAAAGTATATTTCACCAAGATACAAAATTAAATAATTTATCAGTAATGTATACGTTTCAATAAGTTTTTTTTAAAAAAAAGCATAGACATTAGAAGACTATATACTGGTCTTAGAAGTAATATAGATATTTAATAATTCTTCCCGAAAAAAAGCTGGGAAGATACAGGATCTCCCTCAGGAGAATTTAATCCAATTTCCACAGCAAGAAAAGTTTTGAGTACCCACTTAAAAGAAAAGGGTTAAGGGACAATGCATTTATTTTTAAGGCAGCACTTTCTTTATGTTAGAGGACGAAAAGTTGCGATAATTGACTCTCTTATCGAAACGTTTACTCTCTTTCGTAAAAGGGAGTTGTTATCATTTTTCTTAAGTTGGCAAAATTGATGGTATTAAGTTATGTTGTTACTACGATGATGGTTTAGAAAATAATAGGGAAAACGAAATCAAGATTTGAATTGTTTTAATGAAGCTATTTTTGAAAGAAGCCTCTTAACCGGATAAGCATAGATTTTGCCAAGATTTATTGATTGTTGATAGCAAATATTTTCAGAAAATATCTAGGAGAATAAAAAAGCAAAATTAAATCCATTTGAATGGTTTTTGCATCTATCAACAGCACAGTTTATGTCCATATGTTTTAAATATATTTTTTTTTGTATGATGACATATTTTATAATTTTTTTATCTCTACATAATCTTTTCTTACTACTTTATGGTAGATCAAGTACGAAGCATTATTCAAAGCTAAAAAAATAGTTTTAAACCCATTGATGAAAGATCAAGAAATGCATCTACCAAGAAAAAATTTAGATTTTATGTATTTCAATTACTGAGAGAATAAAGGGCATATTTAAAGAATATTTATGTACGTAAATAACGAGCGTGTGTATGTCGATATTTTTGATTACTTAAAAAATTAACTTTTCCGCATCCAGCAAATATCTTTGCCATTGCAACAGAAATATTTTAAAAAAATTGATTTTGAATAAATGCACTAAATGGTGATATGTTATTAAAATAATTGTTTATATTTCATATAGCTGCATTTTGACAACAGTATTAATACGCATGCACCAACTTCGCTTGAAGTGTTTAAGTCATTGAAAGAGAAAAAAATTCTAGTGTAGAAAATCTGTATCCATATGAATATATTAATATGCATTCAATAAATTAGTAAACAGTAAATTATTATCTTCATATTATATAATGTTTAGGGAAGTTTTTAACATATGTTACTTGTGATAAGCACTTTCGAATCTAGATTTAAATGAGTAACGGCTCTGACTGAACAATCATTTTACAATAATAAATATATTAAAACGAGATTAATAATCCGTAGTTTTTATAGAGCAAACATAAACAGACTTTTTTTCAGTTCATCATCTTTCAACATAGAAATAAGAAGTAAGAATAAATAAACTTTCTAAATTCGATAGCTATGAAAAGGGTTTTCTTTTTTTTTCTTTGTAGGATGTTTTTTTTTAATAAATTTTACTGCATTAATTTCTTTAAAAATCCTATAATATTCCAATACACTATCACAAACAATCATCAGAGTTTCATTACAGAAAGTAGGCAAACACATAATTTCAAGTAATTTAAGTCTCTCTATATAAGAAATGTTGGCTAACAAATCTTGGAAATCTGATGTTTCCATTAAATCAAGGCGTACGTGATGTTGTATATATTTGAGGATAATATTTTTTTTAATATGAAAATATTAGCAAATATTGAATTAGTGAAGAATTAAGACAGAAATAAGAATAATTTTGCACAAAAATTGATATTATTAAACTATGTTTTAAAATAAAAATAATTTTTTCCATTTTACCTCAATTTATAATAAAATATATTTTCTTCGAAAATAATAACCTTCGAAGAAAACTAAAATAGGGTTAAAATTATTGCAAGTAAAAGATTCCAAATATTAATATCGAAAGAACCTAAAGAGGATTCATTCAACTTAATAGGAAATTTTTGTGGATAAATCTGATTGATGCTCAAATATACCAAGGAATATCAAAAAACTAATCAATAATTTTCAAATTAGTTCAAATGCCTCAGCCATTTTATGGTGTGGAAATTCTATGTTATATATGGGAACAGAAAAAATCTGTCCATTTGCATATATGTATGAATATCAAATCAATGATATATTATGAACCAAAAGATATTCCAACAATTTATATGTTTAAATAATGTCCGGCACTGAGTGTTTGGAGCACATTGTCACGTAGCGACCTAGGGAGATTATGAGGGAGATGTCAGATACGAAAATCGTCCACGCTTTTGGGTTTTTTTCCCCAGTTCATTCTCTTATAGAAAACATTTTTATGTTCCACATTTTAAGATATAACGCCATAGATAAGGCAGTATATGGCAAGTTTCACAAAGACGAAAATTCTGGTTCTTTATTTATTGTTATTCTTCCTCTATACCAATTTATTTATTCCTGTGAGGGGGTAGCATATGAATTTTGAACAAGGAACAAAAAGAAATGCTACGGTTACTAGGAAAGAGAAAAATAGTAATATATGTTATTTTTTTCTATGGTAAAGATATGGGTTTAATAATTCCTTCACATATTTTATTCTTTTTGAAATATTTATTCTGTTGTATCAGTTTGGAGTATAGAGACCGAAAATTTTTATTATTGTTATTTCTTCAAGAAATATTTTACTTTAGGTAAGTGGTTCAACATTTAAAAATATGATAAAACGCAGCGATTGGTATATACAAAATGAATGATATAATTACTTTTGTATTATGATTAATACAGAGTATATAATCTCTATTAAAGCAGGAAATAAGAAATAGTTCAATATTTATTATTGATTTTTAAAAAGTGGTGATTTTTTAAATATCCATCTAAACACTGTTTTAAGTTCCTGAAATTGATAAACAGTATTGAAATTGTATTCATATGTTATTTTTGACTAGTCAACTTGTAACAATCAACTGTTATATTTGATATTAATGGAAAATTCTAGATAAAATTTTTATGTATCCAAGATACTTCAGATTGCCAGTTATTTCGTTGTATAATCTTATTTTTTTCTCTTTCTTTTCTTTCTTACAATTCTATTCTTGATACTAAAAAATAATATTTATCAATTTACTCAATAATTTTTCTCTTCGTCAATTGTATTTAAAGATTTGATATCCAAATATTCGATTTAAAATAACTAAAATTAATTCATAAACAATGTCATATAATTATAGACTACTCAGCTTCTATCGATGGATTATTTTTACAAATAGCAACAATGGGTAATTGAATAGATAAGCGAGTGAAATCAATAAAAAACAATATGTAATATCTGCAAATGCATTTTCAATCATATCTCACTACATTTTCTATTGCCATCGCTGATCAGATAATTGCAAGCAATCCTATAAGAAGCATCAATAGGGTTAATAAAAAAAAAGAAAAGAAAATGGAACAAGAGGATCTTGAGAGAGGAGAAAGGCTGATCTTATCTGAGGGGAACAGCGGAAGAACGGAGACAAAATAAATTGCGTCCTCACTGCTACTGACAACTACCCCCAATAAATTGATCAACTGCATATGCACGAGCAGAGTAAGTAATTGTATTCACGAAAACTCCAGAACTTAAACTGAAGTACTTTAAAAATATATATTATCAAAAATATATTGTATATTATTTTTATTTATCTTATAAAAATATATTAAATTTAACAACTTATGTATTTTATTTATTGTAAAAATATATTTGTAGTCGCATTAAACGTCTAGACATGATTAAAAAGAATAAATGAACTTTGGTTGAACATTTTTGTTTTGTAATTTATAGCACTTTGTTTTGCAATTAAAAAAGCTTAATTAATAATTCAAATTATAAGGCCGAAATACTATATATATATATATATATATATTATATAATTGCCAAACTCGTTTGTTTCAAATTTATTCTACTAAAGACAAATTGAAACAAAACGTCAATTTAATAAAATTCAAATGGATTTCCGTTACCCATTAATCGAGTTTTAGTTTAGTTATATTAACGTCCCGTTTAAAGCAACACGAAGGCTATTTTGGGACGGACCTCGTAAATTTAACCACGGTCAGATGACGAGGACGACACCTGAAGTGACACCCCCCTCTCCACACCACACCAGCGGGAGGACGTTTGACCTGACAGATTTAACGTGCAAGGGACCCCCTCACACGACGGATCTTCGGTGGAATCGAGTCTCGAACCTCAAACCCTCCGGTTTCGAAGCCGAGACTTTACCACCAGGCCACCGCGGCCCCACCCATTAATCGAATAAAAAAAATAAACATATTTTGATTATCTTTGTAGAATTTATTTGGAAATAAGAAAGGCTATCTAAAGCTATTGCTTAAAATACTTCTGATAATACATTTACTTTATCTATTTCAATTAACAGAAGTCACCTAATGTATCTTTTTTTATAAAACGAAATAATATGTGTGAATGGATTTAGCAGCACACAGTCACAGCAATCAGAAAATAAAGCAAGCCGACATTTAATAATTTATTTTACTTAGTATTCAAGCTACAGATTATTAACTTCCTCAAAATTGCATAAAACCAAAAAAGACAAACCAAAAAGTTTTTCATCATAAAAACATTGAATGAAAATTTTAAATAGTTGAAGTCCTTAACAAGAGTATGTTCTTTCAACAGCTTTTGTTCTTTGATGCAGAAAAAATAAATAAAAAAAGTTTGGAGGTTGGCAAGAGCATTTAAAAAAATCCTATGTCTTTTGTAAACCATTTATTTTTCCTAAAGCCACAAATTATCTTGTTTTTTTTATACAGAGAAAGAGCGTTTACGATGACAGAGATTTATCTCAAAATTGTGCTTTGTGTAAGATTTTTTTGTGAATTCATTGTGAAATAAACACGTTACATCTTTTTACTCTCTAATATCGTTTCCTACGTATTGCTTTATTTCTGGCAAGAAAAATGATATTTTTAGATTACTCATGGTTTTGATATTGTATTTTAATGCTTATTTTAATCTATTGTGAACCTTTGAAGAAAAATATATAAAAATATGATTATTCAAAAATACATTAACATAGTTTTTAATGTTGGTATATGTGTTAATAATTTAATATTATCTAAATGTGTAAACAAGTGTCAAATTTCGAACGTAATCAGAAATGCATATTTAATGTATCCATTATATCACTAGCTACAAATCATGACAAATTAATTTTAGAACACTATATGCTGTATTGCAAAATATGCTTCTATGCTTATTCTCTGTTACGTCTTATTGGCAGTGGACTTACATTCAACTTTGACCTTTTCACTATGATTTGTTGTGAAGATGCAATTTTTTGACAAGGTGAGACATGAAAGATATCTCATCTTAAACTAAATCATGAAGAAGTAGAAGGTAAAACATTCCAATTAAATGTATTCTTTACTAGTAGGTTTTGACAAACTGGTTCATGAAGAATAATAGCAATATTTAAATTCAATTAAATCTTTAGGTAAGGTAATTAGGTAAATCTTAGGTAATTAAATCTTTAGGTTAATCTAGTAAGAACATAATGGTTTGGATATGTATCTTTAATTTCCGAGATATTGTAACTTAATTTTTTATTCATTTGGTAAACTGGGGAGAAATTAAATATGATCTTTCTTTTATAACTTAGAAAAGAGGTAGAAAATCATGTATTAAATATTTATTAAAGCAATGAAAGCGATTTGTATTTTAGAGTAACATTCAACAAAAATATTTTTCAAACTGACAGAAACCAGGAACAATATGCATAATAATCAAATAGGTATCATTAAAAAACAATTGTTTGAATTAAAAAGTGTATTAAAGCCAGCGTCCTGGAATAGGGGTATCGTGTCTTCCCAGCCGCGGTTTCAAGTCCCAGTTCGGGAATGGTTGTTATTCCATGTTCTGTCTGTGAGTTCCGCTTGTAAAAAGGAGTTGTGCAGGTGAATGTAAAACATGGAGTACTTAAGTCATACTCCTGGCCCTAGTTGGCGCTACTGCAAAAACAAGAGAAGGCGTCAGCGGGCTTGTTAAGGGTCATAAGTCCCAACAACAACAGAAGTGAATTAAAACATTTTTTGCTGTAGTATTGTTGTAGGATATTTCTAAAAATGAGGACATTTTGACTAACATTTAATTAAAAATGAAAGATTAATAAAAATTCGAATGTTTTTTTTCATATTTTCACTTGTTTAAATATATTTGTCCAATTCGGTATCACTGGCCTAATCTACTTTATTAACAAAAAATGTCCAACAACATCATTATGATATATTTACAATATTATTTGGCATTCAAAATGCTAGATGCCATCGTGGGAATATTGTACAATAGCTTGTGTTAATAGAATATAGAAAATCAGTAAATACAAACACATTTACCTTCATTATTAGTAAAGATGCCGGCATTTATACAAGTATGAAGGTGAAATAAAAAATATCTTTTCAATATACTATAATAAAATAAAAAATATCTTTTCAATATACTATAAAACAAAATTTCATGTTGGGTTGTTACAGACCATTTTCAATTAAAAATTTCAAAATTGTTACAAATTTCTTTTCAAGACTTGATTTAGGTGTGTCTCGAAAAGGAAAGTAGAGCACTGTAAAATATGTCTTGATTTTTCTGTTATATTTCATAATGAAAGGCTATACAAAGTAACAATAAGCAGTTGAAGCAAAAGGAAAGGTAGAAAAGATCTATCTATAGAAGATGGGGGGGGATATCTTAGTGGAAGTCGAACAAAGAAAGAAGGGAGATAAAATGAATTACGTCTTCACTGCTGTTGACAAGTAATCCCGATGAATTGATCAGTTGCAAATGAAAGTCCAGATTAACCAATTGTGTTCGCAACAATCCGCCTTTTCGATTTGGTCGAGCATCGACAATGTGTATTGCTGTGGAGAACAAGCGAGGAAGTTGGAATGGAGATGCAGAGATTTCAGCTGGAATTCTGAAGCAACAAAACATTAGGCATAAAAAATTGGAAAAATTATTAGAAAGATTCTATAAATGTTTCATATGATTGAATTCATAATGGTATACTTTAAGAGTATTATTTTCTATTCTCTTTGTATAATAATAAATAAAATACTAGATATATATACTAATACTGATTTATTGATTTCGTATGATCATAATTCTATTTAAATCCATATTTATCTAATAGTTTAAATGCCAAAATTTTTAATTTTTAAAAAAATAATGTCTTCATAAAATTTGTACAAAGGTCAATGACACAGCAAAGCTTTGGAAATTCATCAGGGTAATATACTACTTTGTTTTATTAGGAAACAAACATTAATGTGGATTTCATTCATATAAAATAATAGGATCATTATTTTTGATTATTAGCAATATCTAGGCAATTCAGATGCCCTCAATAGTTTTGTTAGACATACATTAGTTTCTTTTCAATATTGATAGAATTAATTATATCACAAGTTTTAATATTCCATAGTGTGATTAAACTTCATCTAGTTTCCTCACATACTGTTCCGAAGATAATGTTTAGACAACGGATGAGAAAAACTTCAAAATCTATAATTTAAGCCAAAATTTGGGTGTATAAAACGGTTATTTCTTAATTTTTCAATTCATGGATATGAAAATTAACTTTAAGATTTCTCAAACTCAAATTTCCTGATCTATCAATTTTTATTCGAAAAATATTCACAATTTCTCATGGCTTGATATTATTTTCCACCCGAAGCCATTTGCAATAGAGTAAAAAGATAAACAAATAATTTTTCTCAAAAAAAAAACTAATTTTTCGAAATCCTAACTGCTATTTCAAATGTTACTGAAAAACAAAAAGTAATGTAATCATGAATATTTTATAAGTGGTTTACAGTTGTGAATTCAAGATAATGTGAAAAAGTCAATGTAGTAAAATATATACGCCGATTTAGCAATTGCTAAACATTAATTCGTAATTTTTTACAATTAATTTTATTTAAGTTTAAACTTTTGGGGAAAGTTCCACTATGTGTCTAATATGTTTCATTCCACTTTTCAGAATTTTAAATCTATTCCAAAATGTTAAGAAATCTGTTTTGATATATCTTTTATTTGGCATCATTAATTGTAATCATTATTCGTAATTTTTTACAGCCAATGATATGATAATTTAAATTTTCCTCAAATATCCAATACGTGTCAAATATTTTACATTTCACTATTAAGAATTTTTATTCAAAATTTATAAAAAGATAATCTCTTCTATCTACCTTGTATTTTGCATCATCAGTTGTAGCCATAATTTGTAACTGTTTACAATCAATGATAATTTATTCTTTCTTTGAAAAACTCCAAAATGTGTCTACTATGCTACAATGCACTATTCAGAATTTTTATTTTAAGCCAAAATGGGAAGAAATCTATTTGATTTTATTTTTTATTATTACCCACTACATATTTTGCTTCACCAGTTATCAAAACTTTCGTAATCATCATTCGTGAATTTTGACCATTATTGATATTTTATTTCAATATCTTTTGAAATTTCCAACATGTGTCTAACATGTTTAATTCCCCTTTTCAGAATATTTGTTCTTCGCCAAAATGTGAGGCAATCTGTTTGATATACCTTTTATTTTGCCCCATAAATTGTAATCATAATTCGTAACTTTTTATAATGAATGATAATTTAATTAAAACTTCATCTGAATATTCCAAAATATGTGTAGTAAGTTTCAATGCCGTATTCAGATTTTTATTCTGAACCAAAATGTGAAGAAATCTATTTGATTTTATTTTGCTGTTATTATTCACTACACATTTCGTTTCACCAATTATCGTAACCTTCTTAAACATCAATCGTACGTTTAATCATTCAAAAGATGTTACAAATAAGGATATTTTGTTTCATCAATCAGCGTAACTTTCGTAATCATTATTCTTAACTTTCCATAGTTAAAGATATTTTGATTAAAACTTCTTTTTAAATTGCCAGTATATGTTCAATATGTTTAATTCCACAGCTTAAACTTTTTCTTATAAATTAAAACGCGAAAGAAAATCTATTTGGTCTATCTTTTATTTTGTTATTATTATTTTCTGCCTATTTTGCTTCATCAATTCCCGAAACATTCATAATCAAAATTCCTTACGTTTAACGATTAACGATATTTTGCTTCATTAATTGATATTATCATCATTCGTAACCTTGTACAATGTAATGATTATATAGTTTACACTTATTCTAAAAGCTTCAATGCGTATCTAAATATGTTTAATTACGCTGGTTATAAATTGGTAATTCTAAACCATAATGTAAGGGAATCTATTTGATCAGTCTTTTATTTTACGATTTTTATACACTACATATTTTACTTCCTTTATTATTCCATCTTTTGTAAACATCATTCGTAACTTTTTACAGTTCATTATATTTTTCTTCACCAATTCACATAATCACCATTCATAACATTTTACCATTAATTATATTATTTAAACTTATTCTGAAAATTCCAATAGGTGTCTAATAATTTTCATTCCATATTCAGAATTTTCATTTTAAACTAAAATATAAAGAAATCATCTATCTTTTATTTCGCTATTGTTATTCAATACATATTTCGCTTTATCAATTACTTTACCTTATAAATGAATTTTTCCGTTTAAATGGATCAACACTTTAGAAAGCGAGAAAAAGGTATTTTAAAGAAAGAAAAAATTATATGAGCACGGCACACAGGAAATACTCAAATGACTTGCAGTTAGTTATCGAAAGAGAAAAAAAAAAAAAAGACTAGAAAAGATGAATTTCAAAGACGATAAAAATTCTATTTGCTAGGAGATTCCAGGGAAAAAAAGAGAATTGGGAAAGAAAGATAACACAGCCATTAGTCACGAACAGCATTTGCTATAAATATTCGAAGAAAGAATTCAGCTTTTATATTGTATGGTTGGAGACTTTTAAAGTTGAAATGCATTCATTTTGAAAACTGGGGATCACATTTGCTATCTACTTTTCTCGTTTGTTTGAACTTACGTTACGGAACTATAAAGAAAAATCGCAAAATAAAAATAAAAACTAAAGTAGATAGGAAGTTTCTCGTCTTAAAGGAAGTTAGCATTTTTCAATATTTATTGTTTGTTTCTAGATTCACAAAACTTGTATTTATTTAACTGATTCGAAATACAACGAACCATTACTAATGGACATATTTTGGAGTTATTTCGTTTACGAAAATAATAATATGTGCAGTATTTTTTTTATAATATATTCATTTAATTTTATTTAACAGTTGAAATTAAATATTTCGGCCAAATTGAAATTACTAGCATAAGTTTTATGTTGAATTTTATTATGCAATAATTGTCAAAAGCTATATTCTTTTTAATCTAGAACTTTCCTTGAAATCAATGTTAGAATTGTCTAAAAAAGGAGGTTTTTAATTTTTTTTTATATTACATTTGTACGCAGTAAAAGTAACTATACCAAACAAAAATAAGTTATTGGATTCTTTTTATATACATTTTCATCCCAATAACCTACTAAATATCATCACTACAATTTGTGTAATATTCGACTATCATTACCTAGTGAATATGCAAAATGTACTGAAACTCATTTTGTATACTCGTTTTCAATACCATAGAAATGACTTTTCAAAACAGCAACAATAAAAAAATTGATTCATTCAGTAATATGTATTAAATTACTCACTTCTAACTACATCGGAGCTAATGCAAATATGTTTCAAGAATTATGATATTCAATTAAATCATAAAGAAATTATCTGAAAAATGATATAGATGGCTGAATTGGCATTTATGATTGTCTAATTGTATGCACCTACATTAAAAAATAAAGGAAATTCAGATCTAACATCAAAACTCAGTAATCTAGGAGGGATAAAAATAAAGTTATGGTGCATATTTACTCATAGTTTTGTTTTTTCTGATCAAATGGAACTCCAAATATTAGTTACATAAACAATAGGGCCTAGTCTTTTGAATTTATCGCCTTTAACTACATAAGCATGATTTATTTTGTGCCCGCAATGATATAACAGAAAAATAGTTTTATATTTTGCTAACTGATGTAACTGCTGTTGTATTATCACAAGGTAACCAGCTACCAACTCATCTATGAACTATGCTTACAGAGCAGAGAATAGCTTAAAAAAAACCAAAAAAGTCTTTAAAATATAGCTGGAATTTCAAGAGGTAATAAGCAGACATTTTCTTGCATCCGTTTATTTTCTCAGAACACAACAATTTTGAACTGAATTCAAAACACGTTCAAACAACAGTTTTTACGTTACAGTTAATAAAACTGATATCGAATAAAAAACAGGCAGGCATGACATTTTCCCACCTTAAGTTTTTGGGAAGCAACTTAATCCAAAAAAAGCACTTAAAATTTTTCGAAAAATAACACACACTACCTTTTATTACTTTTACAATTGTTGAATGCAGACTATTATTATAAATTTCCTAAGGTTAAAATATGACTAAAATATAAATTTTCAAAGTTCAGAGTTAAAAAGAAAGATTTACAGTTTCAGTCTTATTGGCGGTTTAACAGTTCATCCACCTTTTGTCTTTAAATTAGGTAATTTAGTGCAATTATAGAAAAAAAGCTAAAATTTCAATTAATTAAATATGAAACTAAACTTTTAGAAATGCTTGCTTAGAAAATATTTATTATAGGCAATAAAGAATATCCATAAAATTTGTTAAACCTTAAATATACGTTTTATTGAGATACGTTTACGTGATTGATTATGATACGTTTTATTTAAAGACAATATTAATTGAAAAATATCGAAAACATTTTATAGTACAAATGAATAATTGAAAATATTCCTTTAAACAAACTGCTTTTTTACATGACAAATTTTAAAAAAGTTATAGCTTTTTGATAATAATATTGATTTCTTAGGAATGTATTATTAAAATTAACTTTTAAAGAAAACAAAGAGTATATTATATATGGAAGAGAGGTTATATATATATATATATATATATATATATATATATATATA
>JAPMOQ010039833.1:0-11627 GCA_026543055.1 Argiope trifasciata
TCGACCCTGTATCCTTTATTAGTAAGTTCAGTTTTAATTTCCTCGCAAGGTGTGTCTATTGGCAACCCTTTGATTACTATTTTGATTGGTTTTTCGGCTTTTGAGGATATAACGTAGTATTCAATTTGTTGGTCATCGAAGTATTTGGTAAGTTTTCTGTGATCATCGGCTGATTCACAGTACAGGTGGAAAAATTCCCCTGATGGTTTGGCTTTGCATTTAATATTGTTACGGATTTCCTATATTAATCCGGCGGGTTCTTTTTTTTACCTCGTAGTATATAGTGGTTGTGTATGGTGTTAGAGATCAGGATGAACTACAGTGATCAGTCCTTTAGTTGACGAACACACGCAGACGTTTATTTACAGGACGAGGACAGGACAGCACAAAGATGACAAATATTCACAACACAAATATGTACAGGAGACAACTATTTACAGCCGAGACGAATACACAGGACAACACACAGCAGATAGTAGTCCACAGGCAGAAATTCTGTAGTGACAATGTCCACAGAGCGGCTAGACAGGATTCAGTCGGAGAGGGAATCTTTATGGGATTCGCTTTACACCTCCTGGGTCTCTCCAGAACAGGCTGAACTATTCCTTTGTCTCTTCTTGCCTCTGCTGTCGACTTACTACTTCGCACAACGGGACTACTCCTTAGTTCGGGACAGCTCCGTTCCCGACGGCGACACAACGGGCTTTCACACACGACGCAGGCTTCGTCAGTATATGCAACACAGAGATTAGCAGTCCTCCGTTCAGGACTCCACAGTTCAAGACCTTTCTCTCTTAGGTCTTCTCGATAAATTCCACAGCGCTACTTGTCTTCGTTGAACACTAGATCGTTCAGCTTCGGCTTCTCTCCACTGCCGCACTTCGGCTTGATTCCACTGGATTCTTCCTCGGATCTCTTTTCCCTTTTCTCCGCTGCTTCGCTTCGACTTCATCCGACTCGATTAATTCCACACTGACTTCACTCACTCTCTAGTTGTGAAGTGGGTTACAGCTCATTGGGGCCGCAGGCCCCACCATCTGTAAATCTTGCAACATAGAACTTTAGTGAGGATGAAACTGACCTTATTAGTTAAAAGTGTGCATCAAAATGAATTAAATCATGAAAGAGATTGACTTTTACTTAGTAAATTGAGAGAAAAAAAAAAAAAGATGAGAATAGATGATAATTTAAATGTTAAGTGAACAACGCGGTCTGCGTTTGTTCGATTTTTCCAGGTAATCATAGTTTGGCAGATTTTGTAAAGTGGAGTTTTCAATATTTATAATGTTATTATAGAAATTTTGGGAAAGTTTAATCATGAATTGTTTAATAGGAGGGATGTTAAGAGCTTCAAAAATATCAACATTTCTTTGATACCATCTTGCTTTGACAATCATTCTTATTGTTTTATTTTCAAGAGAGATAATTTTTTGAAGATTAGTTTTTGCAGTAGCAGCCCAGACGGGACATGCATAAGTAAGAATAGGTCTGAGGTAAGCAAGATATATTAAAATTTTTCCTTCAAGGGATAGTCCTGAGTTCCTACAGATGAGGGGATATTGAGCTCTAAAAGCATTATTGAATTTTTCTCTTGTGTGATCAATATGTGATCTGTAGTTTAAGTTCTTATCTAATATGATGCCGAGGTATTTGACTTGATTTTGCCAATTGATTTCAGTGTTATAGAGTTTGATTTTGGGCCAATTCTTTTTATTTTTAAAGAAAATTATAGCTTCAGTTTTATCCACATTCAGTTTAATTTTCCAGCGAATTAGCCATTTTTCTAAGTTTGTGATGTAATTTTGAAGGGGAATAATGGCTTGTTGGGGGTTTTTCCCTTGTGAAAGGATGGCCGTGTCATCGGCATATAGACTAATCATGATATCTTTTTGTTGTGGGATGTCATTAAGATACAGAAGAAAAATTACAGGGGCGAGGATACCACCTTGCGGGACACCAGCTCTTAATTTCCTTTTGGAAGAGTCAGTTTTGTTAATTTGAACGGTGAAATATCTATCAGAAAGATACGATCTAATAATTTGAATAATATAGGAAGGAAAGTTGTAAGCAATGAGTTTGTGGATAAGGCCTGGAATCCAAACCTTATCAAAAGCTTTAGCAATATCCAGAAAAATTGCAGCAGTGTGTTTGTTATTTTTCCTGCCCTCATGAAGGTATTCAACCATTCTGAGTAGTTGGTGTGATGTTGATAGTTTTTCAGTAAAGCCAAATTGTTGAGGGATTGAAAAACCCTCGTGTTTAGAAACATTAAGGTATCTAGTGAGGATAAGTTTTTCTGTCAGTTTGCTGAGAGTAGGGAGAAGAGAGATAGGTCTGTAATTAGTAGGTATGGACGGGTCTTTACCTGGTTTAAGGATTGGAAGAATTCTTGCAATTTTCCAACATTTTGGGAAGTATCGAAGTTCCAAGATTTTATTGATAAGGATAGTTATTTTAATGATAATTATGGGTGGAAGTTTTTTTAACATTTTGTTTGTGATTGAGTCAGGTCCGGGAGTTTTATTAATTTTAGTGTTTTTAATGAAGTCACAAATTTCTGATGGCCTGATCTCAGGGAAATCTATGTGAGAAGAATTTTCATTAAAATTTGAGATTGAGTTTTCAACCATGTTTTCTGTTAATTTGTCTGGAAGGTTGTTAGGTTTAAATTGTTCCTCGAATTGGTCTGCAATCAGTTCAGCTTGGTATTAGGTAAGTTGGTAAGTTGGTATTAGGGTCGCGAAGTTGGGGGATTATAATTCTTTTTCTTTTTAGTCTTTTTGTAGATTTCCATAAAGAGTTGTCTTGGGCATTTCGGAGCTCATTTTGATTGATGTAGGTGCTACGGTTGTAGTCTAAGACAGCATTACGGAATTCTTCCTGCGCTTTATTATAAAGTGATTTGGAGACGGGGTCTCTAAATCTTTGCCAAGTCTTTTTAGTTTTATTACGGTGAGTTTTAAGTTTTCTGACGTGGGGGGGAAGGTAGAGGGTCTCATGGAATTTTAGTGGTTTTGAACTAATATTGTACGCAGAGGTAATGTCATACGTAAGTTTAATAATTTCATCCTCTAAGTCATTATTATTAAGAATGTTGGGGATATTTAGTTTAATGTTTTTATTTAAATAATCTTTAAAGTTCGCCCAATCAGTGGATACATAGTGTCTATTGATTAAAAGAAGACAGACATGGAAGTTAAACTCAATAAGAACAGGGTTATGATCAGATGAAAGATCCGATATTGATTTAATTTTATGCGTAAAAGAGAAATTTTTTGTGAGAGCTAAATCAATAGTAGAGGCAGAGTTTGGGCCAAATCTCGTAGGAGTCGAGGGTGCGAGAATATCAAGATTTTCTTGTAATGCAAAATTATGAAGGATTCTACCAGACTGGGAAGTCCTACTGCAGTTCCAGCTTGGGTGATGCGCGTTCATGTCGCCGCAAATTATTACAGAGTCAGAGATATTGAGTATCTTTTTGATGTCGTTTGTAAAGAGTTTGTTTGGTTTGCACGGGATGTAAGTTGAGGCAATAATGATAGGGGGTCTGTTTTGTAGTGCTATTTTAAGAATAGTAACTTCAATAAAATTGAGGTCAGGGATATAAATTTCCTCGTGTTTAATTTCATTTTTAATAAAGATACCAGGGGGTTTTGAGGGCCATCCTGACGGTAGAAGGAATAATTTGGAATGAAAGGACTGAAGTTCGATTTTAGCTTGGTTTCTTGGATTAAGATAAGGTCAGGTTTTTTATCATCAATGAAAGTTCTAAGATCAAGTAGTTTAGATTTCAGGCCATTGGCGTTCCAAAAAATAAAAGAAAGACCAGAGGCACAGGACATTAAACAGTGTCAGGGTTGGAAAAAATAGGCCTTAAGAAGACATCAATTTTATCGATTTGGTTTGTTGCATTTTTTAGTTTATTAACTACATCTATGATGCCTAAACCTTTAAAAAGATTTCTGAATTCTTGTATAATATATTTGATTCCTTCAAGTGCAGAAAGGTCTTGCACTGGAAAGTAGACTTCGGTCTGTACGTTGTTAATGAGATCTTTTTTATTCATTTTTTCTGGGGGTGGAAGTTCCACTTGAAATGGTTCATTACGGGTGGCTTTTGCGTAGGAGAGATTAGGGGTTGTAAACCGATTGTTTTTGAGGTTATTTCTAGCGGGTTTAGGAAACTTTTCACAGCCTCTGTACGAGGCAAAGTGTTCTTTTCCACAGTTGATACAAACTGGTTTTTCCGGTGTAATGTTACATTGGTCTTTGTGGTGTTCACCACCGCATTTAATGCACCTAGGCTTCATATGGCATGCAGCAGCGCTGTGATGCCAATAATTGATTGCAATTGAAGCACTGGATGCTACCAGTTTTGCGCACGAATTTTTCGACTTTAATTTTTAGGTAAAGTAAAGAAGTAAGATTCCAGATTTGTTTGTTAGAGTCAATATTGGGTAGAGTAATTTGGAAAAGCGGAAGAGGGTCTTTAGTGCGAAATCTAGTTAGTTGGGCGACTTTATCAACTTTAAATTGGCAGTCAGTTTCAAGAGCTTCCTTAATAGTTTCAGTTGCAATGTTATTGGGTAGACCACGAATGACTACTTTAATTGGTCGGCTAGATCTAGGGGTGATTATGAAATAATCTAAATTGTTTACTTTGAGGAATTTAGTGAGCTCACGGTGTTGTTCGTCATCCTTAACAAAAATTTTGATGTAAGGACTTCCAAGTTTGCTCTCAATAGGGAAGCATTTTTCATTAATTAATTTGAGATCTTTAACAAAATTCTCAGTTCTTTTTAACATAATTGGGGGGGGTCTAGGCGTTAGATTTATGGTTTCAGGAGTTTCATCATCAATATCTAAGTTTTCCAGATTTTGATAGGTATTTTCACTCATAATAGAGTCGTTATCATTATCTTTAGTAGTTGTAGTAATTTTTGCTGTCAATCTCTTTGGGGGGAATTTAAAGTCATTTTCATCATTATTGTTAGAAGCTTTAGACTTATTTTTATGATCAATTTTGATGGTTTTAGTAGCATTGCGTTTCGCAATAGTTTCATCATTATCATTTGAATTTCTTAATCTTTTAGAGTTAGTCTTATTATTGGAAATTTTAGGGGAATGATACACACAATTAACTATTGGACAAGAGCCAATTTCACTCACCCTTTGTTGAATCAGGTTGACTTGCTGCTGTAGATTCACCAGAATTGAGGCCAGTTGTGGATTTTCCGGGCTGGATGGGCATTCATCTATTAGTTTTTGAAGTGATTTTATCCTTTGAAGACGTAATTCTATTTCTTTTTTGCTGGATAAAAGTTCCTTGCAAAGATCGTAGAGATTTCGGCCGTTTCCAAGAGAAGAGTCCGTTGAGGGAGTGTCACTAGGTGTGGCATCCATGCTGATTGGTCCGTTTTCGTTCATGGTTGAGAAGCTCCGCCCTCCCACAGCAGATCCTAAAAAGGACGAGTCGGGCGGCTTGCTAGAGACGGAAGACTCAAGGGTATTCAGCGTTTCCTGGAGCTCAAGAAAAACAAATACGCTACTCTCGATTTCACACCGACTACCACTGACTTCACTCACTTAGCCACTTGCCTTATATATATACCGGTGGTAGGCGGGGCTAACATCTTCTGGACCAATCAGGAGCGTTCTAGCTGGATCTCGGCTCCTAGTGGACGGATCGGGAAAATTCTCGATGTTTCGGGTACTTTCCATTTTGTCGCCAAATTCGTCGCCAAATAGTCGCCAAGCCTCGGGACTTTTGACGTCACTTCCATTTACTATTCAATACACATTACTGTCAATCTGTCTTCCTTACATTGACAGTATTAGCGCGGGAAAGCAAAACCACAGGTTCGTAACAATATTATGTGTTTCATTTAGTCTTTTTAATATTGTTTGATAATTAGCTGTTCTTTTGAATACTACTGGAGGTATTTGGGGGTCTATCGTTTTTTCGGTTTCTTCGTTGACGAGAGCGCTGAATTTATTTTTTATTTCTATTGGTTGGCTATTATTTTTTTCTATTAGGGGTTTCTTTGCTTCTCGGTCCTCATCCGAGAGGTGCCTCTTATGTTTTGATCTTAATCTCTGCGTTTGAAACCCTTCTTCATTTACTTCTTCGTCAATTGTTATTATGGGGTCCTCGCCGCTGTATATCGCAGGGTTGTTATTTTGCGTAACTGGTTTTTTTTTCTGCATTTTTCTTAGTAATCTCTGGGTTTGGATGGATTTCCACTTCCATTTCCGAACTGCTGATTTTAGCCTCACTGTCTGTGTGGTTAGTTATTAGTACCTGACTGTGGGGGTATGAGTTAGTTTGCATAGTTGCAAGGTTAGAACCCATATGCATCTTACCCATCGAGCCGTCTTGTGACATCTTGTACATTTCCAAGGATTCCATGAAATCGCCTCTCATCTTCTGGATCTCAGCATTGGATTCAGGATGGTCTAGTTCTAGTACATCAAGGATCTTTATACATCTGTAGATTTCATCCGGGGTGAGGTTATCTTCCAAGTGGAGCTGCCGGATCCTCTCTACCGAGAAATCGTGGCTGGTCATTCTAGATAAAATAAAAGAAGCAAAAAACAGATTAATCGGCAAGGATTAATATTTAGGCCCGCGGCCTCTGATATTGGGGAGAAAAATCTATAAGTCCGCCTATCGGTTGGAAAGGGGTAAAAGAATATTAAGATTTAAACTAGCAAAACAATTAAGTTAAGTTAATGGACTGCAGGCCCTCCCAAAAATAATCCTCTAAAGGACGAGTTGGACCAATTCAGTTCCGGTAGTTAGGGTTAAATTCAGGCTAAGTTCGAACGTTTGCAGGAGCAATCGAAAACCGCGTCCTAACAGTTCAAATCCCAAGCTGCTAATCTCATGCAAAAATACTCGACTCGAATCGCAAAAATGCGATCGACTCGAATGGCCGCAAAAATACTCGCTAAAATGCGATCGAAAGTGAGTCCAATGACCAATGATGTTGGTGGTTTTTTGAGAGCGCCTAGGCTCGGGGGCCTTTAATCTCTCCTTCAACTAAGTTGAGTAATAGATTAAATAACAATGTAAATTTAAACCTAAATAAAGATTATTATGTTATTGTGTAATTGTTCCTATTAACTTGCGCACACACATACATACATCTCTTTCACACACACATTCAGACTCAGAATAAAAAATAAAAAGAGAGAAGTAATAATAATAATAATGGTTAAATTAATAGGTAAATAAAGTTATTTAGTTAATATATTAATATGTAATAGGTCTTGATTATTTAAAGATTTCCTAATGTTTACATTGGCAGGTGGCGAGGTCGTGGCTAGGAGGCAGCGGGTCCTGTCTAATTAAGTAGAGTGCGTGGGCGTCGTCTGTTTTTGTTACTCTTTGGGTCGTAGGGCGGTATTTCCTTTATTGCAATATTGTTATTATTATCCAGTTTGTTGTAATAATTGACTGCTAGTTTTTTAAAGTACTCCTCGATGGTTGGGAGTTTGAGGTCTTTAAGGATATTGTTATTTCTAACGAACCAGGGCATATTGGAGATTTGTCTAGCTGTAATATTTTGAAGTGTGTTTAATCTATTGACATGTGTTTTGGCTGCAGCTCCCCAAACGGGCGATGCATAAGTGATAAGTGGGCGCAGTAGTGCCTTGTATAATAGGAGTTTGTTACCTAGCGAGAGTTGACAGTGAGTCCAATGCCAATGATGTGGGGGGGGGGGGTTTGAGAGCGCCTAGGCTCGGGGGCCTTTAATCTCTCCTTCGACTGAGTTGACTAATAAGTTAAATGACACTGTAATTTTAAGCCTAAATAAGGATAATTCTGTTAATGTGTTATTGTACCTATTTACATGCACACACACATACATACATCTCTCACGCACACATTCACACACATAAAGGAAAAAGAAAAAGTAAACAAATTATTAGATAAATACAGTTATTTAGTTAATTTATTGGTAAAGCAATAGAAATTGATAGTTTAGTGTTTTCCTAATATTTACATTGGCAGGTGGCTAGGTCGTGGCTCAGGAACAGCGGGTCCCGTCCATAGTGGGGTGCGTGGGCAGCTACTTATTTACACAGTTGTGGGGGATCTAAGCGCCTCGGCTAAAATCATGAGCTTTTCCCATACGTTATCTTTGCTTTGCATTGCTTTTAGCGTTGCAGGTATATTATTAATGGTTTTGAAGATGTTGTTTAGTTCAGCGGCTAACGCTAGAATCTCGTGTATGTTATTTTGTGTGGGAAGACTTGTTCCCTCCTTGTCACTAATAGAGTAGGGTTCCTTATCGCTATTTCTTTCTATTGTGTTGAGGTACGCGTCTTTTCCCGCTCTTATTGTGATGGCTCCCTCCTTTTCTGGGGGGTTTCTACTTACAGATGGTGGGGTCTTTTTCCCACTAATTGCCTCCTCAAAGCTTTTGCCGGGTCGTACAGCATTACTGTTTACCTTGGGGTATCTGGGGCATCCTCTATAATTCGCTGTGTGCGGTCCCCCGCAGTTTGCACACTTTACTACTGTGTCGCTTTTCCCTTTGTTCGGGCATTCTTTTGTTGGGTGGCTACCTGCACATATGACGCATTTGGGGTTGAGTTTACACCCTTTTGACCCGTGGTTCCATAGTTGGCAGTTGTAACACTGAGGGTTTATTTTGGTTACATATTTTTCTACTTTAATCATTATATAAGATATGGTTTCTAGTTTATAGATTTCCTGAATATTCTCAGTCTTGAGCAGGTGCACTTGGTAAATTGGGAGGGGTTCTTTAGTTTTAAATTTTTTTAACTGGTTAATTTTATCTACCCTGAATCCTTTTTCGCTTAATTCAGTTTTTATTTCTTCCGTGTCAAAGTTAATTGGTAGTCCTTTTATTACAATTTTAATAGGTTTTTCCGCCCTGTCTGCTATTACAAAGTATTCTTTTCCTTGTTCGTCTAGGTATTTAGTTAAATTCCTACTATCATCGGATGTTTCAGGGAATAATTTGATAAAGTCTCCGGCTTCCTTTGCTTTGCATTTTATGTTGTACACACTGTTTAGTCTTTTTATTATGTCTCTGTACTCTGTCGTTCTTCTTAGCATGATTGGGGGAATTTTGGGGGCTATTTGGGTTTCTAATTCTATTTGGTTATTCTCGTTTACTAACGGGCTGTATCTGTTTTGGGTTGCCACTGGTTCATTGGTGATCATTTTTTTGTTGGGTATGAATTCTTTTTCTTTTCTTATACTGCGTTTACGCTTAGGTATCTGAAACCCTTCACTGTCTACATTTTTGCTTTTGCTTTTGCTTTTTGTCTTTTCCCTTATGTATTGTATTTTTTTTACGATGTTAATTTCGTCGTTATTATCCTCCCCCGTGGGGGTTGCATTTAGTTCAGCATTACTCGTTATTGCCTTAGTATTGCTAGGTTTGGGTTTTTTACTTTTATTTTTATTTTTCTCTGCCTCGATTAAGGACTCATATTTTCTATCTATTTCGTCTGCCATTTTTTGGTTCAATACTATTTCAATATTATCCCTATTCTCTCCCTCTAAACTGTATCCTAGTTTCTTTAACAGATTGTTAAACTCGAGGGCTGTGCTCTCGTAGTATTCTCTATCATATGCAGTTTCCGGAATATCATTCAAAATATTCTGCCACTTACCCCAGTCCTGCATGAAGTCCTGGAACATTTCATCCATCATAGGCTTGTCGTCATGGTTGAACTTGTTGCCGTAAAACTGTGCTAACGCCATATCTTGGAGCGTTTTCCGCATTTTCTCTTGTAGTAGCTTATCGCTGTAAGGCAGCTCTACAATTGGGGAGTCCATCTCTACTTCCTCCATCTTTTCTGCCTCCATCGGCCCTCCCGGTCCTAACAGGGATGCGTTAGGCCTATTCACCTTCTCGGTACTCAACGTGGTCAGCTAGGTTAGGGTTCAGTCAGGAGCAGTCGCAAAACACGTCCGTCTAGTTCAAATCCCAAACGTCCAATGACTCGAAACAATGAAAACTGCTCGACTCGAATGTGGAAAGTGAGTCTGTGAAAAATGTGGGTTAGACGGGGTACCCGCCCTGCGTAGCAGGGCTATCCCCAGTTACATGACAAATGAGTACCTGGCGTCGAGAATGCCCTGATCTGTTGTGATACAGGCGAAGTGCGAAGCAACACTGAAAGAGTCTATAGATCTGGGTAGAGTAGCAGGTGAGTGAGGAGCGGGAGAGCAGGGTCTGAGCCAATGGGAATAGTCAGCGAAAGGTCGTCAGTGATTGGTCGTTAGACTCTGATTGCAGTGAGGCCGTCGGGAACGAGTAGCTTGCGGTGTTGAGGAGTTTAGGCTGCTTTAGATCTATTGTTCTGTAAGAGCGAATCAGCAATCAAGTTCTAAGCTGTAAAAGTGCGAGAAGTTGGACTTTAGAAAAATTGCGTTTTGATATTTAGTTGAGTAACAGATTTCGGGGTCTTTTATTTTTACGATTAGGGATGTAGAGGCTAATTTGCGCGAGTGCTTCGTTTTCGTTATTATTTATACTATTGAAAAATTTAGTTGCAAGTTTTTTGATGGTTTGAATAAAGGTATTATAGTTAAGTGCTTTGCATAAGTCATCGGTTCTCATGACCTGTCTGGCTTTACAGATGTGTCTGAGAACCTGGTTGTGTTGTTGTTCTATTATTTTTAAGTTACTTTTTGCAGCATATCCCCAGACGGGGCATGCATATGTAAGTACTGGACGCAAGTAGGCTGTAAAAATAAGCATTTTCATGTCCCTATTCATCTTTGAGTTCCGGCCAATAAGGGGGAAAAATTTACGCGACTGGGCTCGGAACTTGTCCCTGATGTAGTTAAAATGTTTCTTCCAAGTTAATTTGCGGTCTAATATGACTCCTAAATATTTGGCTTCCTGAGACCATGGGATGAGTTTACCTTTTAGTTCTAATTTTGGGAAATTGGGTTGTTTCTGGGACCAGTGAAACATGACGGCTTCGGTTTTGGAGGCATTGATTTCAATCTTCCATTGTAGAAACCAATCCTCCAGTTTTTGAAGGTGTTTATTGAGCGCGATATGTAGATAGTTTGTATTTTTATTCTTGGCCAGTATTGCCGTGTCGTCAGCATACAAGCACATCATTGTGTTAACTTGCTTGGGCATATCGTTGATGTAAAGCGAGAATAGCACCGGTCCAAGTTTGGATCCTTGTGGAACTCCTGCTCTAATGTTTTTAATGGTAGAGAGTTCGTGTTTGCATCTGACTTGGAAAGTGCGGTTGGTTAGATAGGACTCAAGGATTTTAATCAGATAGCCTGGAATCTGATAATTAATCAATTTAAAAATAAGTCCATCTATCCAAACACGATCAAATGCCTTTTGGATGTCAGGGAAGACGGCTCCTGTTTTTTGTTTGTTATTAAATCCTTCCGAGATAAATTCAACTACTCTGTAGAGTTGATGTGTCGTAGAGAGGCCAGGCCTAAAGCCGAATTGCTCCGGACACAAGATGTTGTATTGAATTAGATGGCTGTTAAGTCTTTTGAGAATTACGCTTTCGGCAATTTTGCTAAGAGTGGATAGTAGAGAAATTGGTCTGTAGCTGGAAGGATTAGTGGGGTCCTTTCCTGGCTTGTGAATCGGGACCACC
>JAPMOQ010039836.1:0-43925 GCA_026543055.1 Argiope trifasciata
GTAAGAGGTTTCATAGGATGTTAATATAACCAGTATTTCCAATGAATTCACTGACAGCCAAACGCAGGTAGTTTAAAGGAGTATTGAATAACAGGAAAAAGAGCGCATAGAAATAATGTAAAGGATGCATTAAAAAATTAAGGCACTAAATTATAATAATTAAATCTTGAAAAGTAGAGCTTAAATAACAAAGGATGTATCTGAAAGTTATAATGAACAAATATTTTGTTTGGAGTTGCTAAGAAGAAAATTTGTAAAAGAAAATTTTACATGAAAGTTCCTAGATATTGAAAATTACTTAGATGAAAGAAAAAAGATAGATAGATCATAGAATTGAAATACGTCTCTGCAAGAAATTAAGTAAGTTCAGAATATTTTTTTTAATTTTCATATTTTAGAAATTTGCAATTAAATGTTTGTAAGTATATCTCTTAATTTAAATCCTAATTATTTTCCTTAGGACTATCCTTTAAGGTATCCGACTACGATCGAAGAAATTTTTTATGAAAAATTGGATAGATTTAAAACTATGTATTTAGATGTGTTGTAAATTATTATACAAAATGCTATAAAGGGAATGAAATTATTTGCAAACATAATATATTTTGAGAAAAAGGAAAAATGGTAGTAAATTTTAATGAAATTGGGCCAAAACGGTTAAATCGCTACACAAAATGGTAATGCAGCAATCCTATTTTTCTTTCTACTGAAGTTATATAATATAATGCTGAATGAAATGAACCAAAATCTAAGAAAAATATTGACACGCAAAGAAAATATGGGTAAAATTGTTCGTATATATGCATTTTTCAACCTAAATTTACCTACTCAATTTTTCTTAAAACACCAATAAATGTAAAAGCTCTAAAAAGAAAATTAAAGGTTTCAGAGAATGGAACTCAAAGACAAATTTTAGTTGAAAAAAGATGTGATCCTCGATGATAGGCCAGGCCTTCCTTTTACTAGAAAAGACAAACGGTTTTGGAAAGAAGAAACTCTGAACTACAAGAAAAAAGAAACAATAAAAAAACTTTCTCCGGTGTGATCTATAACCAGTGTTTTTAACGCTGTCGGATACCTTAATTAACCCATATTTTTATATTCTATATTTTCTTAATTCTGGATCCTAATTCTATCTTTTCATTTATTATATCTAATACATGCTTAATGCAATTTTTAGCCTTGCAGTTTTTACACGGTAAGCTATGGGATACAATTCATTAACGACTACGACATTCCATCCAAAGATACCCAAGTTTCTCTTTCCTAAATTAACACATGCTAAAGAAATACCAATAAGAATTTCATAGAAAAAGAGTTGGTTGAGATCTACATTTCATATTGTAATGACTTGATCTTCTGGCCGATCAAATAAAGGAGTGGAATTTCAGACAATTTTTTTTATTTGCAGTCATATATATATATATATATATACATATGAGCAATTTGCTCTAATTTAGGTTAAATATATGGAATTTACCCAACAGTAGAAGATTGAAAGTTTATTGTAAAAAGCTTATTAGAAATAATTCAATTCGGAGAAAATAACTACAAGACGCTAACAGGGTGTTAGTCAGAACGGCTACTCCAGG
This sequence comes from Argiope trifasciata, assembly GCA_026543055.1. NCBI lineage: Eukaryota > Metazoa > Arthropoda > Arachnida > Araneae > Araneidae > Argiope > Argiope trifasciata. Next base: position 1,593 of record JAPMOQ010039836.1, read on the forward strand.
GTTTGGTTTAGTTTAGTTATATTAACGTCCCGTTGTAAAAAAAACACTAGGGCTATTTTGGGACGGACCTCGTCATTTTGAAGCATGGTTAGCTGACGAGGAAGACATCTGAACTGACACACCCCTCTCCACATAACACCAGCGGGAAGACGTTCGTTCTGACAGATTTAAATGCGTGACCCCTTCACACGACGGTTCATCGGTGGTAGCGAGTCTTGAACCTGAAACCCTCCGGTACCGAAGCCGAGACCTTACCCCCAGACCACCGCGGCCTCTCGGCTATTCCAGGGTGGAGTGTATATAATATCTCAGTCTGCAATCCAAAAAATCACTTCTCTCTTCAAAGCAAGACCCGCTCTTTATCTCCGCCCAAACTCCGCCTTCTTCATTTCCATTTATCCACGTAAGCTCTCTATCGGCCAATCGTTCAGCAGAAATTTCACTCATTTGTGGCGCCATCTTGGCGATGAAACTGACCATCAATGGCGTGTCCTAGAAACTGACGGCTCTAGAAATCGTGCTAATGATAGTTCTTTCACAAAGTGGACTATTTGGAAATCAGGTGTGGCACTCCTTTCCTATGAAGGTTCGAAAGGTCCCGACCAATAATGAATCTCATGTGTGGTCTTTCAATCGAGTTAGTCATGATCGGATGCAACTATTTTCTTCTCTTCTAGTATACAACCGACCACCACTTAAGCAGCAATATCGACAGGAGTTTTTGTGGTCGACTGCTGAAGATGCAACTGTCTATCAGCGATAAGAAGACTTTCCAACTAGCAATCTGGAGGCTTTCAACAATGGAGGGCGTTAACAGGTGTAACACAGCTAGCTGGAAATGCCACTTAGCGTGAATGGGATAGGGGAACGTCACAATACTTTATGCATAGCTCGGTGTTAAGAGATAAATTACATGTCCTCTCGTGGAAAAGTAATGTTAATTTAACTACAAAATGATCTGGTCAATGAGATAAAATATGTTGCAAAATATACATAATAAAATAAATCTCATTTCAAACCAATTTTTAATTCTTAACCTCCAAGAAGATTCTTTCTCGACTGCTGTTACTAATAATGTTACTGTTAAAAATACTAATGTCACTGTTAAGCATATTTTGATCGAATGTCCTTCCCATCGCCAATTTTTTTAAATTCCCTATCTGTTACCTTGCGTGACTTGATGGATGAAACATACCATCCAAATCTTTAATTACTTGAAAGCTATTTGTTTTTTTACAGTATATTTGATGACCTATGTTCTTTGCTTACAATAGAAATTTTCGAGCAATTTTGCCAATTTCACCTGTCTTACGATAAAATCATTCTTTTTTTAATACTCAAGTGTTCGATACATTTCATGTGGTTTCAATAACTTACGTCTGCTTTTAAAATCGTGTTGTTGTAAATGTTTGTTTTAATTTTACCATATGCTTGGCGCAGTTTGGCCAAGTGTCGCTCTTGCGCCAATAAACCAAACACAGCCAACCAACCAACTCTACTGCTTTTAGTTGCATTGAAAATTTTCTAGGAAATGTGTTTGTTATATTTGAAGGCCAGTTATGGTGTTCTAAATAAATAAACAGTGGAAAAAATAATCTTTTTTTTTAAAAAAATTACAAACTAAACTTTTTAATCTTAAAGAACTCAATACTTAAACGATATTAACTGAATTCAAATGAAGGAATCTTTAAGTATTTTTATACTTTTATTTCAATTATTGATGTGTCTTCAATTCTACAGAGAGATCCAACAACTTATTTTATTTAAAGCAATGTAAATTATAAATGTTTGAAATAATTAAAATTAGGATTTGAAAAACGTTTTTGTAACCTAACTTCAAAGTACATTTCAAAGGAAATATTGATTCATCGAGAACAATTTGCCTTTCATAGTTAACCAAAGAATATGAACTTTTTTAACTGGTTAATCAAATCTCGATTACTAACAAAGATATATTTTTGAAATTCTAAAAACCTCATTTTTATCACCCGAGAAATGATCAACACGATCAGAGACATTTGATTACCTTTACTTTCAGCTTTCACTAAGAATATCTGTAAAACTCTGTTTGAAGACATGGTTTTAATAAGAAAGAATATTACAAATTTGTAACTATACCATTATTTTTATGTTTTTTAGAGATTATGTAAATTAAAACGTTTCATGAAATCATTCGAAAACGCAGTCATACTTCTAATTTTCCCAATTCATTCACTTGAGAAACAATCCATTTGCTTGAATAGGTTTCATTTCTTTGTCATTCTTTTTGTTTACATTTCAAAGAAAATATCGACTCCTCGAGAATGATTTGCCTTTAGATAATTAACCAAAATCATGAAAGTTTTGAATGGATAGTCAAATATCGATTACCAACAAAGATATCTCCTTGAATTTCTAGATACCTCAATTTTATGACCAGCGAAATGATTAGCACGATAGGACATATTTGATTACTTTTACTTTCAACATTCATTAAGAATATATATTTAAAACTCTGTTTAAAGAGATAATTTTAACAGGATAGAAATATTACAAATTTGTTACAGTAGTATTATTTTTATATGCATTGTACTGTTTTAGAGATTAGGTAAATTAAAACGTTTCATTAAATCATTCGAATACGCAGTCATACTTCTAATTCTTCCCGTTCATTCATTTGAGAAACAATCCGATTTGTCGAAAGATATCCTTGAAAAGGTTTCATTTGTTTGTCATTACCTTTAGTTGTACATTTGAAAGGAAATATTGAGAGAATGGTTTCCCTTAATAGTGAACCAAAAAAACATGATTTTTTTTATGGATAATCAAATATCGATTATCAGCAAAGATATACTCTTAATTTTCTAGAGGCGTCACTTTTGACACCAGAGAAATGATCAACAGGATCAGGAATATTTGACCTCGTACATTTTCAGCATTCATTAAGATTATGAGTAAACCTCTGTTTTAAGAGATGATTTTAACAGGAAATAAATATTGCAAATTTGTAACTATAATATTATTTTTATATGCATTGTACTCCTTTAGATATTTAAGAAAATTAAATGTTTCATGAAATCATTCAAAAACGCAGTTATACTTTTAATTCCTCCCACATATTCATTTGAGAAACAGTACGATTCATCTAAATATATGCTTGAAATTTCTAAATATACAGTTTCATTTCTGAGTCATTAACTTTTGTTGTACATTTCAAATTAAATATTGACTATCCGAGAATGATTTATCGTAATAGTTAACCAAAAACTATGAAATTTTTAAAGGATAATCAAATCTAGATTACTTTATAAATACTCGATTAATTATATACAAAGATTTCTCCTTGAATTTCTAGAGATCTCAATTTCGTCAACAGAGAAAGGATCAGCAAGATCAGGGATATTTGACCTTCATTACTTTCAGCATAACTCTGTTAAACCTCTCTTTAAAGCAATGACTTTAACAGGAATGAAATATTACACATTTGTAAGCCTACTATTATTATTATATGCATTGTACTCTTTTAGAGATTATGTAAATTAAAACGTTTTATTAAATCATTCGAAAACTCAATTATACTTCTAATTACACTCAATCATTCATTTGAGAAATAATCCGATTCATGGAAACATTTGCTTGAATAGGTTTCATTTCTTTGTCATTACCTTTTGTTGTACACTTCACCCATTATCTGCCCAAAATAATGACACTCTGGTGCATAAAACCGTAAGTAAAGTAAGATTAAAACTGTTGTTCTTGATATCATTCAAAGCAGCAATGAAAGAAAGACAAAAGAATTTTCCTAAAACCCTTTGCGGTAATCATCCATTCTGTGAAATAATTAATAACGCTTTTCTCAGCTCTGATTCTGAGAAATACTATTTTTATTCATAATCATTTCAGAAACATTCTTGCTGGAAATAATGACATTCAAACAATTCTTAAATTTTTCATTGCTTGAATAATTCGTTGAAAACTGGTAGCTTGCGTTTTGTTTTAGTTCGATGAATGTTGATAGAAGTTTCAGAAATAGACAATTTATAATGCAGAGATTAAGGTATCCGACTACGTTCGAAGGAATTAAAAAAAATGGATTTAAAAAAAAATATTTAAACTATAGTTTTTAGATGTGTTGTCAATTATAACACAAAATAATATAAATACAGCAAAATGATTTGAAAATATATTTTGAGAAATCTGAAAATGTGTATTCAATTTTAATGAAATAAAAGTATTTTGGATTGTAGCTGATAATAAATCTAGAAACCATAATTTTAATTAATTATTAAAAATCCACTTTTTCAAAAATTTTATTTCGAACGTTGTCGGATACCTTAAGCATTACTCGCAGTTTTAGAAAGAATATTTATTAAAATTAAAATTTTGAGAAAACTGAAGTAAAAGACAAATTTTAGCTGAAAAATATGTACAAACCTGGATGATGGGTCAGGTCCTCCTTTTTCAAGAAAATATCATCTGTTTTGGAAAGAGGTAAGTCTGGACGGCAAGAAATAACAATAAATAAAAATTCACCAAGGTGGTCGATAACATGTATTCGGATACCTTTTAGCCATTCGGATACCTTAAGAATGAAGGCTAAAATGTTGGAGATGATATGGAATGAATTGATTTCAAAATTACTGTTTTGAAATGAAAATATAGTATCACACAAATGAGAGTTGCAAAAGATTTAAATAACGCTCTGAAAAATGAAAATAAAAATTTAAAGTTATCTTTAAAAGAGATATTTAAAATATTTTATTAGATTTTTTTCTGGATGAATGGTCAAAACTTTTAGATAATGTTTCTGGAATTTTTTAAAAAGTTAGTGGTAATTTTTAACTCATCATTATAAGATTTGAAATGAAGGAAATATATCGATACAAGAATTAAACCATGTAATTTTGAATTGCATAGTATTAGTGATATTTATTTCTGAAATAAATATTGTTTTGTATTTTATATTTCTTGTGTTAATTTGAAATTATTATAATATGATGATAAGTTAAAATATCAGGTAGCTAAAATAACAAAATTCTTACAAAAATTATTTTTATCAAAATTTAAAATCAGTTATTTAATTAATGTTTACAATTTTGCTGTGATTTTAAGGAAAACAGTTTTTTTCTAAGCTATCTAAGTACTAATTGATTTCAAATAATTACAGAAAATTATCAAACTTTTATAAAAACTTTGTTACAAAAGTTGATACTCTTCGTTTGTTACGGCAACCAAAAACCGCCTAGAAAAAATTTCGCCAATTTGGCGATTTCAATAATAAAACCGTATTGAATGTGATACGAACATTGAAAAATTTTCACAATAAATAAAAATGAACTTGAGTATATTTTATAGTTTGGAGCTTTTTGGCCGCAATAGAAACCGAATTATACCAAAAAGTTTCATAAAAAGTATTATTTACATAACATTTTAGTATTTTTTTTTTCATTTTCATACCGAAAATTAAAGTAATTAACATCGTTAAATCTTTTACTTCAAACAAAATTATTAATTTTTTCCCTATTAAATATGAAAATTTTAACTGTAATTTAATCAATTTAACTTTCCGAATTTAGTTTACATAAAAAATAACTGTTTTAATTTTTTTTAAATTCCAAGTATATAATAGGAAAATATTGTAATTAGCAAAAAAATTAGGAGGGCAGATTTTGATAAATCACGATTCAAAATACCCCGAAAGATATGTTTTTGGAATTTTGTCCACTCAAAAACGTTTTGAGCTAGACGGATGTAATATGTTATAGCATCTTAAGTAAAATTTATAGATTTATATTGAATTTGCAGTAGAATTAATTGATTAGAAATTTATTTATTTCCATTTGCAAGAGAAAACATAACTCCAAAAATCAGAGCTAGATAGATTAAAATTTGTAAAATGTTTGACATATCTGAATTAGATCTGCCTCAAAATTTGAATCGAATCGCTTAAAGAATTTGTCGCGTGTCTATCTGTGCAAATCAACTACATTCAAGTCTGATAACTGAAAAACCTAAACGACTTAGATAAGTCACTTTTGACAGTAAAATCGATTCTTTTTTGAACTTTGATTCGTTCTGATTCATTCATAAAATAGGTATTTTAAGGTATCAGAGTGCGTTCGAAGGGAAAATTTTGAAAAATTAGATTTTTTAAAAACCAATTATGGTTTTTAGATATATTATCAATAATAAACACTATAAAAAGAAAAACAATTATTTGAAATTATATTATATTTTGAGAAATAGGAAAGTTTGAAGTAAATTCTAAAGAAATTGAATCAAAACGGTTAACTCTCTACATGAAATGGTAATGCAGCAATCCTATTTTTCTTTGTACACAAGTTATAGAATATAATGATGAATGAAATGATCCAAAATCTAAGAAAAAACTTTGAGAGGCAAAGAAGCTATGGGTAAAAACATGCGCATATGTGCATTTTTTCCATACATTCATAATCTAATTTTTTTAAAAACACCTATAAATGAAAAATAATTTCTCCAACACTCAAACTTTTGGTTCATTTTATTACTATATTAATTAAAGCACACCATGGAATTTTTATGTAAATATCTCTATTAGTTTTATATATATTTTAACCTTGATGATTTTGCATGAAAATGAAAGTTTTGAGGAAAATGAAGCTAAGTACACATTTCAGTTGTAAAATCTGTGACTCTGGGTGATAAGTTAGGCCTTCCTTTTCATAGATATTAAAACTGTTTTGGGAAAAGAAATATCTGAACTACAAGAAATAATAAGAGTTTGTGGAGACATCTTAATAAGCCAGTAACTGCCACTAAACATTGGTAGCCACTTTTGTATAGCGGATAAGTTACTCGGCTGCAAATTGGCAGATCGCAGGTTCGATCCATGGCGGAATTCAACCTGCACATTGGCACGATTCCGCCAACACCTACGCCAAATTGATGATTTCGGACGTGATGAATTTTCAACATCTGTCCTGGCGCCATCTACCCGCAGCAAAACGCATTCAAAAAGCAAAGTCGTCAGACTCACTTTACGCAGCAGTAACTCTTATATGCTAGCCATAAAGCTTGGCGCAATAAAATCGTTCATCTTTCTAACGACTCACTGATAGGGGATTATTGAGGTGACATCTTAATAAGCCAATAACTACCACTAAACATAAGGGGTCACTTTTGTATAGTGGATAAGTTACTCGGCTGCAGATCGAAGGTTCGATCCTTGGCAGAATTCGACTTACATATTGGCACAATTACGCCAACACCTACGCCAAAAGTTTTTTTTAAAAAAATCGTCAATGTGTTAGATAATCAGTGTATTAAATGTAGTCGGATACCTTCAATGGATACCTGGTTTTGTTCACTTTACATTGAGTAGTAAAGCGTTCACAGGCGAAACTCCGAAATTTAAATGAATTTTCACGAACTTGCCTGAATCTCTTATTTAATTACTTCGAGTGATAACATTTAATATAAAATATGTGAGGAACTTTTGCAGAGACTTCAACCTTGAATATTTGTACATGTCAACTCACTCAAATACGAGAAATAACTGCTCTAGTTATTAAAATTGAACTGAAAGTATTATTTAAGGTATCCGACAACGTACGAAATAAAAATTTTGAAGAAGTGGATTATTGAAAACTATTTAAAACTTTGGTTTCTAGATGTATAGTCAACTATAATACAAAATGCGATAAATACAGCAAAAATATTTGAAAATATAATATTTTTTTGTGAAATAGGAATCTTTGTAATACATTCTAATGAAATTTGAGGAAAACGATTGAAATTCTACACAAAATGCAGCAATCCTATTTTTCTTTGTACACAAGTTATACAATATAATGATGAATGAAATGAACCAAAATCTAAGAAAAATCTTGATACGCAAAGAAATTACGAGTAAAAAAATACAAATATATGCATTTTTTCCGTAAAATTAAATCAAAATTTTCTCAAAACACCTATAAATGCAAAAGTATTTTTCCAACGGTAAAACTTTTGTTTTATTTCATTGCCCATATTGTTTAAAACTACCACTGAAATTTGTATGTGAATACCTCTATTAATTTTTGAGATATCATGCTAACGATGGAGAATTTTTATGAAAATTAATATTCTGAGAAAATTAAAGTTAAAGAAAAATTCTAGCTGAATTAATATGTGATCCTGGATGATAGACAAGGCCTTCCTTTTTCTAAAAAAGATATGAAATGAGGAAAGTCTGAACAACAAAAAATTTATATTTGAAAAAATCCACCAATGGGGTCGATAACCAGTGTTTTTAAAGCTGACGGATACCTTAAAATAACTCCATAAGTCACCATAAAGAATGCAAGATGAATTCCAAAATTGAATCTGAACATAATCATTTGATTGACCATGTGTAACATAAACATGAGATAAATTAGAAAATAACAATAATGAGATTATTTTCTAAAAGAGAATCTTTATGTTTTGATGTTTCATTTTTAAATTATATTTATTGAATGGCTCCAAAGAAGTGATTGTTTGAAAACAACTAGAATATTCTTATTCTTAAAAAAAAAACTCTACCACAAAGGAATCATCATGTGTTCGGGATTTATTTATTTTCCTCAGTAGATAAAGTTGCAACTAAAATTGTAGTTTTTATCTTATGTGCAACAAAAAATATTTATAAACGATTTCTATGTAATCACGTTCTTGAAGCTATTTATTTTCTGCCCACTAACCAAATTTCCTTTCACACGCTAAAGGCTTGCATGTCCTGAAAGAAAATGTGTTTTTTTACAGTTAAAATTTCGAAACGATGTCCGTCTGAAGATTTAATTTCTGAATAAATTGTGCAGTTTCTTTTTATATTTTTTACCTTCTATTTCGCTGCTTGGTTATGGTCTTTAATAAAGAAGTTCGAATCTGAATTAAAATGGGTAAACATGTTCTTTTCATGTTTATTAACACATTTTGTGCGAGTACATTTCGCAGCGGAATTATACCGGGAGCGGGCGTTTTGCGCTTAAATTTAGTTTAAATTAAATCTTAATAAATCGAAAAATATTTAATTTTTTAACTAACTTTTCGTATTTTATATTCAAATATATAAATAACAACCATAAGACTTTTGTAAACAAAAATGTGTATAAATTTATAATAGTATTGTAAATATGAAAAATAAAATAGAAATAGTTGTATTTCTATTTCGAATTATGTTTATATATAACATTTTTACATTATAAAAAAATGAAAAGAACAATCATAAATTAATAGTGTTTTACAGTGTGGTAACACTCAAAGCATTTTTCTCTATGAAGAGGTACACTGCAAAATTCACTCATTTTCACAAGGATAAATAATATGTTAATTTTAAATCGAAATTGATTTTTTAATCCACCTTCCCGTTCCGTATTTCAGCATCAACTGATGTAAAAACTAGTTTTTATTTGTCTAAATATTTCCAGTATCTATGCAGTAGACATGAACATTCGGTTTAATTTTCCTGTGTATACCTTTATTTTTGTACCCACAAACAAACCCGTACTAGTACGTGACCCAGGCTCAAGTATCAATCGTCAGAAAAAGTACTAGTAAGGGTCCCGCATTCAATGTTTTAAGAAAAAAAGGACATTTAAAAAACTCATAACCCATTTCCTTTTACTAGAAAACATTTCATATATTATATTAAGGATAAAGCACTAATTAGGGTATACCAGCTAAGACGCAGACAATTATTTAAATTTTATTGCAATATTTTCAACAAATATAAAAGTATTATCCTTTTATGTTATTTGAGTGAACAAATTTGCTTAAAAACTCTGAAATTAAAATTTTAATGCAATTCTCCAAACCATATTAGTCACTTTATAAAACAATATTTATGATATATATCCTTGAAGTTTTGTCTCACCCTTATAAAAAAAAGGAGAAATTTATTTTGAACTCTCAGGAGTAAAAAGGCTTACGAAGCAGTTTTGAAAAACGGGCAGTTAACAAAATTTAAGGCGAAAAATTTGAAACTGCGTGAAGTAGAAGATGTGTAATAAACCAAAAGAAATAAAACTATATTTTTTCTCTAGAAGTTATTTGGTCTTCAAAATATGACAGAAATACTAAAACGGAGAAGCTTAGTTCAGCTTAGAAAGTAACAAAGAAGCTGATAAAGTTTTAGAACCTTCGACTTTTTCACTAAATACCGGTAATATTTTAGAATAAATTAACTTCTTGAAAGTGGGTGGAATTGATTTTTTTAAGCACTTAGAATTAATATTTTCTTTTTGACATTTTTTAGCCCTCTAATTATTACTTGAAAGCTATCTATATACAGTAAAAACTTCTTATTCGCGCTTCTTTCATTCGCGTTTTCACTATTTGCGGATTTAAAAAATGCGACCCAATTCCTATATTCGCGGATCTAATAAGTACTTAAATAACAAGAAAAGAATTCCAATAGGTATCCAACCCAATATCCTTAAAGCCGTCAAATGGACTGATAAAATGTAAAATGGATCTTATTACAACTTTTCCTAAAGTATGTTGTCAAATGATATCACTGAGGACTTTGACATACGTCGCCTTCTCCGCGATCGGTGTTTTTGAGAATGTAAACAAACAGAATGAAAGCAACCTTATTACTCAATGAATAAAGTATATATGTAGAATGAACGACTAAGAAATAAGGCAGAACTAACGATTAAGAAATGAAAATTTGCTCACCTCATTCCGAAGATTCATTTGAATCTGATGCAAAGAAGGCAGATTTCAAAGACTGTTTTAACCATTTTAATGTAACAATCAAAAACTGGAGCAAATGATACGAATACAGAATGGACGACTCAATCGAATACAATAATCCACCTGAAACCTAAATAGACAGGAAATAATAATTTATTATATATTTGTTATAATTTTTTTAAATTTTGTCACCTAGGAACGTATATCCTATACTCCCATATAAATGACCATTCCGTATTCACGGTTTCTGTATTCGCGGCATATTTATGGAACATATACCCCGCGAATAAAGAGCTTTTACTGTAAATTGAACTTGTCTCCATCATCTATTTGTCATTGTAACATTGGTGTCGAGGATACTATTGAACATGTGTTCCTTCTGTGTTCCAAGTTTGCCAGAGCAAGACAGAACCTAAGGTTGGTTCTCCAAGCCTTTAATATAAAGTGGCCTCCAGATTTTCATCCACTTGTTTCCACCAGAAGTGCTCTTGAAAAGTTTTGTACATTTATTATTTACACCTGTTAAATTTTCTTATTCTTAACTTATATTTTATTATTTTATTTTATTCTTATATCAATCCTTAATAGCTGTTAATTTTTCTTATTTTCATTTGTTATATGTTGAATACTTACTTCTGTAAGCTCCGTGAGTTAAAGTGTGAAGTTGTCTTGAAAATGTTTGTGAATTTATTACTAACGCTTGTTACATTTTCTTATTCTTAACTTATATTTTCTTATTTTATTTTATTCTTATATTAATCCTTAATAACTGTTATTTTCTCATATTTTCTTTTGTTATTTGTTAAATACTTACTTCTGTAAGTCCCGTGTGATGCTTTGGGGTGCACGGGGATTTTATAAATGCTTCAATTTAAAAAAATTACTGGCTATTTCGATTCTAAATCATATACAATATTAATCATCTTTTACTACCCGATCTTTAACTTTTTTCTGTCATTTTGTCAGAATCGAAATATTTACAGCAAAATTGAAACATTCAAGTTTATAAAATTTCATGCTTCCTCCTATTTACACCTCACCAAGTAGTTAAAAAAAGACACGATATTTTACATGTGCATGTGCAATACTGGTTTCTTTAAAAATAACAACAAGTAGTAAAAAGGAAAATTTACAAAGCATATTATCTTCTTGCAGCTTTATTAAAACACGAAAATGATTTTATTAATGCTTTTTCAAACAGCCTTTCTTCCTCCTTCGATACATTTGCCTTATTTACCGATTTTGAGATTTAAACGTAATGAAATGTCTTAGAAATGTATTAAATTTTAATTGTTTATTATTCTAAAGCCGGCTTTTGACATCATAAATCTCGGTAATCTACAAAATGACAGTTTTCATAAATTAATAGAAACATATAGATTCTCTGAAATATTTACCTTTATTACCATGAAAAGAATGAAATTGGAGAAAGTCAATACTCTACAGTAGAGTCAAATACATCTATGAAAATTCTATATTTTTTTTATATATCCATACTTTTAAATTTTCACCCATTCATATAAACAAGAACAGATAAGAATTGATGGTAGTTGAAACAAAAAACAAAGTATTAAAAAAACCAAACAAGCAAATGAGAGTAAATATTAATGCTATTGAGGAAACCTTAAGCTGTGATACGAATCAAAAACCTTATCTGTATTTAAAATGTAGAAAAAAAACTACAACTTAATAGATCATGTATGATACAAAAAATATTAGTTAACTTTCCTAAAAAAATGACTGTAAAAGAATTGTATTCTGCTCGCTACTAAAGTATTTTAACCTTAAAAGAATCGGTGAATACAGGTATTTAAGGTATTCGATTACGTTCGATTGAAAATTTTTGAAAAATTTGATTTTTTAAAACTATTTAAAGCTATGGGTTTTAGAAGTTTTGTCAATTGTAATACAGAATAATATAAAAAGAAAATTATTTGGAAATATAATATATTTTGAGAAATAGGAAAATTCGTAGTAAATTTTAATGAAATTTAACCAAAATGGTTAGCACTGTACACAAAATGGTAATGTAGCTATCCTATTTTTCTTTGCACACAAGATATAAAATACGGTGATGAAGGAAATGAACCAGCATCTAAGAAACATTTTGAAATTGCAAGGACGTTATGGGTAAAAATATACATATATATGCATTTCTTTACATAAATTATCAAATTATTGGGAGTACAAATTAATTGGGTCCGTTTTTTTGATTAAAAAACATTTTATTTATTATCAAAATGAAAAAAACATGTTATTGAAAGTATTGTCCATCGGTAGCCACAACTTTTGTCCACCTTTCTGGCAATTTTCGGATTCCATCTCTGAAAAATGAATCCTCTCTGGACTCAAACCATGAATCGAGCCATTCTTGAATTTCTTCGAAAGAAGTGAAGCGGTGACCAGCCAAATCGTGATGCATCCGTCGGAGCAACCAATAATCAGAAGGGGCAATGTCTGGCGAATACGGCGGGTGGGGTAGGACCTCCCATTTCAACGTTTCCAAGTAATTTTTAACGACAATTGCCACATGGGGCAATTGTCGTTTGCCACATGTTTTTTAATGCCAATTGCCACATGTTTTTTAAGCGCACAGAAATTGCTTGCTGAGTGACTCCCAACGATCCTGCAAGCTGTTGTTGCGTTTGGCACGGATCTTGATTGAGCAATTCCTCCAATTTGGCGTCTTCGAACTTTTTCGGCTGGCCCGGGCGCTCCTTGTCTTCGACACTAAAATCATCCCTTTTGAAGTGTCGAAACCACTCTCTACATGATTTATCAGATGGCGCAGATTCACCATAAACTTTCACAAGCGATCGATGCGCTTCAGCGGCACTTTTCTTCCAATTAAAAAAGAAAATCAAAACTTCCCGCAAATGTTGTTTATTTAGCACAAAACTTGACATATTGAATGCTCAGAAAACCAATGTTGTTGTATAAAACTCGAAGCTTCGTTGACTGAATATGGTTGACAAAGGTCAAACCTTTCTAACAAAGCCACAAACATCTATCATTATTCAGTAAACAAATCAGCCAGAGCCATCTATTGAAAACGGAGCGAATTAATTTGTACTCCCAATAATTAACACTAAAACACCTATAAATGAAAAAGTATTTCCCCAACAATAATACTGTTGTTTCATTTCATTGTCTATATTATTTAAAACACACGCTAGGATTTTTATGCAAATACCTCTATTAGTTTTTGAGATATGTTAACGTTGGAGATATTTCATAAAAATTAAAGTTTTGAGCAAATTGAAGATAAAGACTCATTTTAGCTGAAAAATATGCAGCAACTGGATGAGAGGAGAGGTCTTAGTTTTCCTAGAAAAGATTAACTATTTTGAAAAGAGGAAAGTATAAACTAGAAGAAAGAACAATTAAAAAAAATATTCTCCAATATAGTCGATAACCAAGGTTTTTAACGTAGTCGGATACCTTAATATCCATAGATTAAGGTCAAAATAGTCTTACAAAACATATTCGTGGGTATAATTGGAATGGTATAGAAGAAACCTTTATTTATGAATTAACACACAAAAATACTTCCTCCAAGCAACAAAAAAATGTATAACATTAATTGCATGATTTTTATGCTATGTTTCTTACTCTGAAAGTTTTTCTTATTTAACATGTAATGCTCGTTTTAACTACCTATTTATACATGCTGTTTTTTTTTTTCTTCAAATTTTACTATTCTGATATATATCAGAATACAGCAATTTCCTTAACTTGAGAAAAAATATTTTTATTGGATATTCACCATTAATGTATGCCGAATAACATTTTTAGATGTACGCTAGAAGTAAAAATTCTTAAGAAATATACTGGTCTTTCTGAGAGATAATTGGTGTTCTTCTGTGAGATAATGTTGATATTCGCTGGGGAATTTCGGTTTTGCTAGAACTTGATTATTCACAGTAGCATACACATTTTAGGAAAATGAATTTTCTGTCAATTTGCTTATACCAGCGGGTGAGAAAACTCGGAGAAAACAGGTATCGAAGCTAACTCGAAGATTTGAATTTTCATTTGTAAAAAACAATACATGCCATAAGAAAATTTGTGAAACCATTGGTGAAAAGATAACCGGTTAAAGTGCACCATTGTAAACTATTCTAAACAAAGTTAGAGTTTGGAAAGGGAACTATTCTATACAAAGGTAAAGTAAAGGTAAAGATTGAAGTGTTTTGAAGTTCAATATTTTTGACAAATTTATTTAGAAAAACCAAACATATATACATACATAAGAAACATATTATAAACCTATAACAGCATAAACATAAAACTTTATTAGTTCTCCATATTGGCTATACATGGCAGCACGTTACCGCTTGAAAATTTAAGTAGCCATTATGGCGAACTAATAAAGTTTGAAAATATCCTATCTGTAACTCTGAACTGCTCGACCGTAGCGCTTCAAAACCAGCGCCAATCGATTCCTCGCGGCCAAAAACCACAGACCCCCAAGTTTACCGGAGTTTATTAATTCTGGGGCGATTTTCGACTTGACAACCATTCCTCGTATTATAGTATTAGATTAAAATAATATATATTGAAGATCTTTTAAAAGCATATTCATTTAGTCAAATAACGTCAAAATTACTGTTGCCACTCATCTTGTATTTCCCACTTCCTGTTGCCCTTTCTAATGAATTATTTTATAAATGAGTTAAAGGAACTGGCAACGAAGAAAGATTGTGAATAAGAATTCCATCCATGTTTATGTAGCCGATAGTTCCATTTTCCTGATGTTAATAAAAATCGTTTTTATAAGAAACAAAGTTTTCAATCATGACAGTTACCCTGTGGTAGAAAACCGCACTCCAAATAAATATCTAATTAAATGGAAAGTGATTCCATGAAATCTCAGATCGATGTAAAGCATTCAGATTCGTTAGTGTGAATTCTCCCCCAAAGCTTAAAAGCAACTACAGAGCTGTGCCCTCCTAAATAAGTGCTGATTATTTCTGCCCAAAAGAGTGTTTCGTCTTGTCGTCGCCAAGTGCTTGCCATCGCGAGCAATCAAAGGGCATTTTTACGTTCTCGTAATTGAACTCTTGGCGTAATATGGCTCCTTTCCAGAAATCGCAGGAAACGCGTTAGAAATACTGTATGCAGTTTTGGCGGAGAGTGGCATATGTCCCTTCTTCAGAATCTTCTGTCTTCGGCAGCAATGAGGCTTCTAAACGAATTGAAACAATACAAAGGATGAAAGGAAAGGATAACTTTTCTAAACCATTAAGAAGGCGAAGGGATTTATGAAGAGCTGAGATGGAATTACAGCTTTTTGGCAGAGTAATCTGAATTCTGGATTTCTTTCTAGCTGGATTTTAAAGGCTGCGGAATCTAATGGTGTAATAAAATGAGGTTGGAAGAAATTAGAAATTAGGTTATCTATATAAATAAAAATGAATGTTTGTTTGTATGTCTCTCATGCGCTGATGCGATTCCTATGAAACTTTGACAAAATATTGCTTGCACTTACGCGAAGGTTATAAGTATAATACAATCATCTAAAGTATAAAATGTATTTTTAAATCTATTTACCTCATCTGTAAACCAAAGATTAACCACCAAATAACTCGCCAAGGAGACACAACCAATTCAATAAAGATAATAAATTCAAGCTAGACGTTAATACAGTTAAACCTCGTTACAACAATATTTTGGGGACCAAATAAATATATTGTTGTAGAGAGGCATATTGTTATATCGAGGGCCCACATATTTTGAGCATTTAATAAGAGTTTATTATTATTATTATTATTAGTTTAAGGTGCATACATACTACTTTTACGTCTATATTTAGAAAAAATTAATTTGTAAAATACTAATAAATACTAAAAATAGTGGTTTAAATACTAAAAATAAATAAATAAGATAAATTCAGAAAATAAGCACAGAAATATTCACATACCTGAAAACACTTTTTATTGAAAATAATCCAATATATTTTTTTTTTGTTTATTCATTTTTTTAACTGTTAAGCTCACCAATACCAATTTTCGAACTTGTTCGAATAAGTTGTCGATTATGAAACTTGCTTGACCGGTTTTTGAGGGTAGAAACGGAAAAGTGCTGGCGACATTTCTTCGTGTGATAAGGCCTTTAGGGAACAATATCGCGTGAAAGAAAGAAAAGTTTAAACCAAATGTTTCGCGTAGAACTCAAAATCGTTAAATACTATAAAACAACCTTTGAACTCACTTTTCAGACGTCACTTAACAACACCCCGCCTCCATCTCCCCCTGTTCCTCTAACAAAGGGTACTTGTTCCTTGACAAGGTGACCAGACAGGTCCAGATGTCCTTAAACCTTATCAGAATTCCAAAGCTTACTGGCAAATGAGACTAGGCATACATTTACACTTCACCTCCCCCCCCTCACCCACTCCATTTCCCAAAAGGGTGGTCTTCATCTGTTTTGAAATTTGAACAATAGCTATTTATTCAGGGATAAGTTGAATATCCACAATGAGTCTTAATAGACGGAAAAAATAACAAAAGAAAACGAAAAAAAAAAAGCCTTTGAAAATCAAAATATTATTATAAAGGGAGAAAATAATACTGAAATTTAAATTGAAAAAATCGTTTTACAGAGGTTTATTGTTCTAGAGAATATCGCAATATTGAGGGGAGATTAACATTAGTTTATATGCAAAATCACCGGGTCCACAAAACATTATTGTAGTAGAGGGAGTTATTGTTGTATCGGGTATCGTTGTAGCGAGAGTTTACTGTATTTTGTAGCCAATATATATAAATGCAATATAAGGCTTCCTCTGAGGCAATAGTTTTATTAGAGAGAGTTCGAGGAAGTTTTAAAGAAACCAATGTTATAAACTTAATATTTTAATTAAGCATTTAATAAAATTTTAACGTTTTTCTTGCAGTAACTTCTAAATATATTATAGCACAAATAATTTTGCACCATCTTAGTTTTCAAAGAATTATCTTTTCAACTATATTAAATATTTCATGGTATACAAATATTTTCCACGTTTAATCGGTTTTAAAGGAAAATATTTTAATCACGTTTTTTAACATTAAACTTGTGAATTCTGAACGAATATGAAACGAATCACGAGATACAATAAATAATTTCTTTCATTACCATTCTGAAAGAAACACCAAACTTTACAATTCTAAAAGAATACACAAAACTTATGTATAAAAATTAATATTTGTTTATAGAATAGAATAATAAAAATAGAATCAATCATATTTATGTTTTACCTTTCTGTATCCTTCAATTTAATGAATGTATTCATTGCCGACAAGAAAATAAATATCACTCTTCTTATCATTTTTAATTAAACCAGATAAATTCAAAAGATATTTCCTAAATTATTTCTTCTTCAGTAGCAACGCGTCGTTTACCGGCTAGTATTTATATAAAACAATAAACGCTGGTCTGAGGTACTACCGCTATTATAACATCTTTATTTATCACCTATCACAATCCATTGTTTAAAATTGAATTCAAAAAATCTAATTTAAAATTTTGTAAATATTATTTTAACTGAATATATAAAAGCGTTATATGGAAATAATATTTAATTTCTTTAAAGTACAAATTCCTGATACATAATAGTTATTCTATCTACACTACCATCTAATTTTATGATTCAAATAAACAATGCAAAGAAAATTAGACGATGAAAAAACTGCAGTTTCTTTCTCCATGCCTGGCGTAAATTAGTATTCCCTTTTACATTTCGCTTCGGTAAATAAAATGAAAGTAAATATTACACGTTAGTTTTTCTACCCGCACATCAGACCTTTAAAAATGATATACAAAACAAAAGACTTTACTACTTCTTTTTTATTATTTAAATAGAAATGTAACAAATTATGACAAGCAACTGTATTCTTTTTATGTTAGGGAAATCGTCCTTAAAGAGTGTTTATACTTTTTTTTATATTAGCATGGAATTCCATCCCATTAATGCATTTTAACTCTCAAATAAGCAGCAAGTAGAATGCTTTTAACAACTTAACCTTAAAATGACACTTCTTTCTTTCACCCTAAGGTTAATAAATGATTTTTACGAAAGAGCTTTAGTAATTAGAATGAATTTTTTTCAAACATCTGAGTAAAGTTATTTAGTTTGAGAGTTTTTTTAAAAAACTAGAATTAAGTTTAATGCAATGTACATGCACATCTATTGTTATTATAATATGTACACATTCATTGTTATTATAATATGTACACCTTTATTGTTATTATAATATGCACACATATAATGTTCTTATATTATGTACACATTTATTTTTATTATAATATGTTCACGTCTTTTGTTAATAATATTAGACATTATTATATATTAGGAATCCCACCAAGACTTTTAAATGAAAAAAAAAAAAAATAGTAACAAAAAATACTAAATATATAACCAATAATTAAAGAATTTTACCCAATACAAGTATGTATTTATATTGGGTTGCACTAAGAGATGTCATGCAACTACATACATGATGTTTTATTGAAATTATTAATCATCTTTAAATAATATTTTGTTAATATTATACTCTAATTGTTATTCATTTAAAGTGACTGCATACATTTCAGTGACCAAATAATTTTTCCAAAATAGATCAGAATGAAAAAAAAATTCTTAAAACGTGTAAAATTATTCAGTTTGAGATATTTTTTTTGAGAACTAGAATTTAGTTTAGTGCATAATGATCTTATGCACATCTATTGTGTATTATGCATATCATTGCACATTTTAAATGAAAAATGTTAAACAAAATAGTAACAAAAATATTAAATATGTAACCAATAATTAAAGAATTTCATAAGATAAGTATTTATATATAATTGCTGTAAGAGATGTCATGCTAATCACAGTATAGCATGTTTCATTGAAATTATTAATTCTCTTTAAATAATATTTTTCTAATATTATTCTCTAATTGTTATTCATTTAAAGTGACTGCATATAATAACGCTATACTTTATACCGTTGACGAATAATAATAACTTCCTTCCTTCATATTCCATCACTTAATATTTCAAAATTATCATCGTATGCACAAATATTGAAAAATTAAACTAGATTAACATTCACCAATTTTTTTATAAATAGCTCAAATACATTTTGTAAAAAATGAAACTTTATAATGATAACGATATTGAAAAAAAAAAAACAATTTTATAAATAAGATTAAAAACATTCAATTTATTTTCCAACCTCCTTTTCATATTTTGAAGTAAATCATTTACCTTGAATCTCGGATGGATGTGATATCTTTTATAAATAAATTTTATTCATACTTTATAAATTGTTTTAGTTTCCTGCTTAAACTACCCTAAAAAGTTTTAACATAAATTTGTGTGAAGTCACGTATAATTTTTCTTGATATTTTGCTTTTAGATAAAAAAAAACTAAACAAAAAAAGAACCCATAATATTAAAGCTCTGAAAGAATGGAGATACAAAATGCAATTTAAAGCTTTAAATGATTTTAAGTATTTTAAGATGTAAAGCTGCAAAACAAAGTATTTTCCAATTTTTTCCATTTCAAGAAATGATGTCAAAATCCTAGCATCCGAATTGGCATCTGTTCAAAAGACATTATTTAAAAGGAACTAACAACCATATACAATTGAAAAGCATTTTGCAGTTTATTTACTGAAACAAAAGGCGTTAACTTCTGATCCAAACATTTCAAGATTTAAGGTTTCGGAGCACATTTCTTTGTCTTTTATTATTTTTTTTTATTTCAAGAAATATCAAAATACGTAACATCCAAATTGGCAACTGTGCAAAACCAAATATTTCAAAAGAAACTAGCATTAATACGTAACTGAAAGACGTTTTTCTGCTATTTTATGGCAACAATGAATTTTAAAGCACATTTAATAAATCGTGTCTGCAGCTGTTAACTTTTCTGGAACTTTTATATCACCGAGTTTTAAAAATTATAATGAAGAATTTTTATTTACGGATTAAGTGTATTTATTTTTGGATAATGTGAACATTTGCCATAGAATATATCGTGTATTTCAATAAGGCAAAATTAAGTTTTTTTTAATGCATTGCAATCAGTTTTGAAGAACATTTTGCTTTGAAGAAATATTTAATGGATGAGAATTTTCTCATTAATCAATACTTTTCAAATAAAAATCTTTTAATACCAATTCTAAATTCAAATACTAATTATTAAACTTCATAGATATTCTTATTTTATAAAATTCAGCTCAATGCTTTCATAATACACATTAAATTATCAGTATATTTTCTGAGGAAAGAATTTTGCTGACAACACTGTTAACGCTCACTTGCAGGGCCAATTCCCACTGGGGTGGTGAAAGAGGGTACTCCTCAGTTCAGACTGAGTTCTCGTGTGATCTAGACTCAGAGATATTTGCTCCACTACTAAGCAGGAGACGAAATACTCTGATTTATTTTATTGTTTACTTTTAGTTTTATTAAGCGAGGTTGGGATGCAAAGTTGCAATATTTTAAATCTTATTAAATTAATTAGCATATTTGTTGAGTTTCACAATCAATTATTTTTAAAAACACTATAGTCCACTATTTTTTATTGAGCTGTAGACAAACACAATGTTTGGTATTCAGCAATGTCAACACAATTGTAGTATTTTAGACCGAATGAAATCTGCTGCATTATTTTGTAACTATAAATGTAATTCCGTGTTAAATTTCAATTTTAATCTATCGAAAGAAAATGCCCTAAATGCATATTCAGTTTTACGACACTTCTATATGAATAGCATCTCAAATAATATTCACTAAACATTGATCGCACTTTAATGTATTTTCCATGATTCTCATCCTTCAGGAACATAAAGTTATTATTAAAAAAGCATATGTGTAAGGCAGTTTTAAAGGACTATTTTGTTTTTCATAAAATGTTGTGCATGAGATCAAATGAATCTAATGCTAGCACAGAAAAAAGTCAGTGGCAGCTTGTTTTATTGTTCATTTTCCTTCAAATTTTGTGTATGGAATCAATCGAATAATATGCATGCACAGCAAAAAGTAAGTGGCAGCTTATTTTATTCTCTTTTTTCCTTCACATTTTGTGCATGGGATCAAATGAGTCGAATGCTAGCACAGCAAAATGTCGATGGCAGCTTATTTTACCCTCTATTTTTTCCTTCACATTGTGTGCATGGGATTAAATGAGTCAAGTGCTAGCACAGCAAAAATCAGTAGCAGCTTGTTTTACCCTCTATTTTCCTTCACATTTTGTGCATGGGATTAAATGAGTCGAATGGTAGCACAGCAAAAAGTCGATAGCAGCTTATTTTACCCTCTATTTTTTCCTTCACATTGTGTGCATGGGATTAAATGTGTCAAATGCTAGCACAGCCAAAATCAGTGGCAGATTGTTTTATTCTCTTTTTTCCTTCACATTTTGTGCATGGGATCAAATGAGTCGAATGCTAGCACAGCAAAAAGTCGATGGCAGATTGTTTTTCTCTCTTTTTTCCTTCACATTTTGTGCATGGGATCAAAAGAGTCGAATGCTAGCACAGCAAATAGTCGATGGCAGCTTGTTTTACCCTCTATTTTCCTTCACATTTTGTGCATGGGATCAAATGAATCTAATGCTAGCACAGCAAAAAGTCAGTGGCAGCTTGTTTTATTCTCTTTTTTCAACTGTTAAAATCTGATCATGTCTTTACAGATTGTGGAAATTCTAAGGAAGTAACTTATGTCTTGGAACAATTTTATTTCTAGTTTCATATTTAATTTATGTTTAATTTTTAATTGAGAATGATATTTTTATCTTAAAAAAATGCAATGTTTAATTTATGAGAAGTGATTTTTCGTTCAGTTTCTTAAGTGCTACATTTTTGAATTAAAGTAGGAAGATTCATGAGATTTACATTACATTTCCCTACGTTTTTCAAACAGAAATTGAAGGATTCGTTTTACCCTGTACTTTTCATATAATAAAGTAATAAATATTATTTTGCTCGAATGATGAGTAAATTTGGCGATATCACGAAATTAAGATGATCCAGATATTTGAAATTTTAATAATACTTCGATGTCGTAGGCAGATTTCTATTCGATAGGTTCATGTAGACAAGAACTGATCATATCCAAGATTATTAACATAATGCAATTTCAATGTATATGGCAATTTCAAGCAGGATTCGAATGCTTACTTCTTGATGGTCTATATTTTTACTTCGTCGGTAACCGCAGGTTTAGTTTAGTTTAATTAAATTAATGTCCCATTTTTAAAGCAGCCCTAGGGCTATTTTGGGAAGACCCCCTCATTCCGAACCATAGTCAGATGACGAGGACAACGACTAAGCTGGCATATCCCTCTCCATACCAAGCCATACCAGTGGAAGAACGTTTGGTTTGATGGATTTAACGGACAACTAACCTCTCCCCCCCATTACATGGCTAATATTCAGTGGAATCCGGTCTCAAATCTGAACCATGCAGCTCACAAGCCGAGACGTTATCACCAGGCCACCACGGCCCCTTGTTAAATGCAGAAACGAATCGTTAACTCAAATAGTCAGTAATTTAGATCCAGATCTAAATTTCTAAGACTAATATCCTGGAAATAATTAACTCTGAACTTATCAGAAAGATTTGTGATCGGGAACCGAATGCCTTCCGTATTTTGAAAAATCTATTACTCTTACATCTTGAAATTTAATTAATTAATTGCCAGATAATGGTAATAAAGAGAAAAATGTGCTTTGATGTCATTATTTTAAAATTTAATTTGGAATGCTTTTGATTTGTTGTCCTTTGTAAGATTTTCATCAATTTCCTGCCTTTGATATCGTTTCGGATAATTATAGAAAAAAAAAAACAATCTGCGATCCACCGAAAGGCGTAAACATTCAACGTTTTAAAAGAAGATTTAATAATTAAAAAACTTTTGTAGTTTAAAAATAAACTGGATATAAAATTTTGAATTAAAAGAAGTAATTATTTTCAGAAAAATTTAATTATTAAAGCTCAAATCTTGCATCTGACCTTCTAATTAAACAATCTCTTTAAAATTATTTAAAAAGATAAATTATAAAATTTTATTAAAAAAAAGAATTTAAAAAATGTAAACATTTTTTCTCTAAATTAAATCATAATGATAAAATAGATTTATTTATTAAATTCAAATTATTTGCTTTCCTAATGACCTCTCATTTTTGTTTATTATTAGACAATCTCTTAGGGAGATTTTCTTTTTCAGTGATTTGGAAAGGTGCCAAATTAAGTGAGCAAGAATCCTGAAAATTATTTAAATAGCTTTTTCTTTCCTTTTTTCCTGTTTATATTATATCTTCGTTTTCATTTTTTTCCATTGCTACGAGCTGGAATTCACTGGCTTCAACAAAGAAAAATAAATACGCAAATTTAATTTTTTTAACTATAAATTACTTCAAGTTATTTAATTTTGTCTTCACTTTCATGAGAATCTCTATATATTGCGTAATTGGTTTTCATAATATTGGTATTATACTGTCGTAAATAAATTGGTGTACTGTATGGCGATTTCCCCTTTCTTGTACTGAGGATGGCTTCAATCAGTCAACTTACTATTAGTGTCAAAATGTCAAGTAGAATATACATAATGTATTATCAAATGTCAACTAGAATATCCATAATGTCGATAAATTGGTGCACTGTAAGGCGATTTCTCCTTTCTTGTACAAACGGTGGCTTCTATCAGTCGGCTTACTATTAGTGTTTAAATACCAACTAAAATATCCATAATATATTATCCAGTTAATTAAAATTTATTGCAATGATTGATTAATAGAATTGCAACAAGAATATATTCCTTATTAACTCTACATTTAAAATAACCAGCGGGTGACCGAGCTCCGCTCGGAGAAAGCAGGTAGCGAAGCTAACTCGAAGATTTAAATTTTCAATTGTGATTTATCAAAACCATACATGCCATAAGAAAATTTGTGAAACCATTGGTGAAAAGATAACCGGTTAAAGTGCACCATTGTAAACTATTCTAAACAAAGTTAGAGTTTGGAAAGGGAACTATTCTATACAAAGGTAAAGTAAAGGTAAAGATTGAAGTGTGTTGAAGTTCAATATTTTTGACAAATTTATTTAGAAAAACCAAACATATATACATACATAAGAAACATATTATAAACCTATAACAGCATAAAACTTTATTAGTTCGCCATATTGGCTATAGATGGCAGCACGTTACCGCTTGAAAATTTAAGCAGCCATTAGGGCGAACTAATAAAGTTTGAAAATATCCTATCTGTAACTCCGAACTGCTCGACCGTAGCGCTTCAAAACCGGCGCCAATCGATTCCTCGTGGCCAAAAACCCCAGACCCCCAAGTTTACCGGAGTTTATTAATTATGGGGCGATTTTCGACTTGGCAACCATTCCTCGTATTATAGTATTAGATTAATGACGTTTTGTTTTACAAAATTGGTTACACTACATTTAAAATAAAAGTCATTAATTATTTTAAATTTAGAGTGAAATAGTATTAAATCTACATTTAAAATAAATAATGATGTTCTTTTTACAATATTGGTTGATGAAGTTATCTATGTATCTCTTTTATAAAAAAGCATTTTCAAATTAATATTTTAAAAATTCCGACGTTTTATATGTATATTTCATACTATCAAATAAGTTTAAATTCATTAATTATAATTCTAGCGATTTCAAGAAAAACGCAGCTATCACTGAAGATAAATTTCATGTTTAAAAAGGCATCTTTTCAAATTAAGCTGAAATGTTGGAAAGAGGATGATGCGAGATCAAAGAAAGGACAAGATAATCACATGGAAGATACCTTTTATGTGAAAAATGAAACTAAATAGGATGGAAAAACATGAACGAGCCATAAATCATCACCTAACTATATTGTCAGATGTTGCTTATTAAGCAGAATCTACGAAATATTGCGTCACTCAAATCTGACGTAAAAAATTTTACTAAGCGGTAGGAGAACCTTATTATAATGAATAAAGGTTTCATTTATCATTTTAAATTCTTGTAAGCGGTCAGTTAAAAAAGTATTTTAAATTAGTTTTTTCCGTAAAACTGTATAACTGGGATTCTGATTTGTATGATATAGAGATTTCAAATCATATAACAGGTTTTTTTTAGCTGTTGACAAATATTATTATGTCATTATTTTGATTTAACGAAATGAAAAACTTTCAACAGATTTTAAATGAAACTCGAAGTTATAATTAATCATACTTAAGCTATATTATATATTATTTTATCATGTTTTGAATTTTGAGTTTGTATTTTTAATTATTATCTATGTTGCATAAAAGTTTATGTTTCTGTGATGGCAACGTTGTCGATAAATTATAGTTTAGAATTCTGCGTCATAAATAGCAATAAAAACTGTGATTCGAAGTGAGAATTTCAAAAACTGTCACGTTCCTCTGTCCCATTCATGATAAGCGGCATTTCCAGTCAGCTGTGCCATCGCCTGTTAAAACCCTCCATTGTTAAATGCCTTCACATTGTCAGACGGCGAATCTTCTTATCTCCGAGTAACGTTGCATCTGGTCATTAGAGATGTCAGCTGAAGAACCACTCGTGGGGTTCATCATTTAAAAGGAATTTATCACACCTTTTAGGGAAAGGAGTGTCAACTCATCTGGATGCCAAATATTTCCTATTGTAAAGAGGATATCATTAATTCGCGTACC
This sequence comes from Argiope trifasciata, assembly GCA_026543055.1. Classification (NCBI taxonomy): domain Eukaryota; kingdom Metazoa; phylum Arthropoda; class Arachnida; order Araneae; family Araneidae; genus Argiope; species Argiope trifasciata. Next base: position 27,941 of record JAPMOQ010039836.1, read on the forward strand.
AGAACAGTCAGTTACGAGAACGCATCTTTGATGGTCGTTTCCCACGCCATATTGTAGTCACAAATGAGGCCATTTTCCTGAACAATTGTTGGCATATAGAGAGCTCACGTGGACTTGTGGTAAGTGAGAGGCAGAGTTTGGAAAACGATAAAATGCAAGGTTTTCTTTAAAAAATGATTTTATATATATATTGGAACTAACAAACTGTGAGTTCTTGATGCTGCTATTTTTCTGAATTGACAGAGAACTCTTTTTACGAACATTTTTCATGACAAAACGTCAATTTTCGACTGTTGTATGAATATCATCAACTTCCAAAAGTTTTAAATATCACATATTTTCGGGTCGGTCTGATGCCACTTGGTCATATCAAGCCGAATGAGAGTAGTTCTTTCGAATTAAGGCAGAAGTAAGAAGGTGAAAGGATGGCTTTTCTCAAGCGCACGTGACACAACCCTTTTTAGAGGGTGGCCGAACTCATTCATCCATCCGCAAGTCAGAATTTAGATTTCAGTAAATCCAGAGGTATAATTTGTTATGGGAACTTGGAGGACTTTGTAGTCACGACCTATTTAACATGACCCAACTGCCATTTGCAAAAACGGCAGTCTTTGGCTGAGACGAGGACAGAACTAGCTACCTTTTGGTTACGAGACTGAAGCTTTACCAACCAGGATACCGCGGCCCTATCAAATACTTAAACCTAAATTGAAATAAGTTGTTGTTATGTAAATATATGGCTGTAAATAAACGAATTATTTGAACTTCTACCCTCTTATTTCATGGGTTAGGGTCAAGACATCACAGAGCTGTCTTTATTTTTTCGTTAATAATGATTAACAAGTAATTCGAGAATTATTAACATAATAATGCTGATTCATAAAAGAAGTGAAATCACACAGCACAAAAAGTATAAGTTGAATTATATGTTTCTGAACTTGTTGATTCTAATAATAAATTAGTTAATGTAATTTAACATTTCAATACGTTTTAAAATGATAATTATCATTTTTTCATGTCATTTATTTTATTTTCGCAAAAATGCAATAATTTTTGTCTATCGATTATAACCTTAGACCACCGGAATTTCCGTTTCCAGACAACGTTAATGAAATATATTATTTTTTAAAAATTCTAATAACTAAATGAATGCATCAAAACATAAATATCTAACTTATTATACTAAACAATTTATTAATATTATTTTAATGTTTATAAGTGCTGGAATTTCTATTCCTAAATATTTGTTTATATTACTTATATAACCAAAATCATATAAGTAGGCAATATCATAATAAGTACAGGTCTACGAAAACTTTTTTTACTAGACCTTTCTGCGGTCTTAGATAATTTTTCAATCAAAAATCCATTACTTTAGGTGGCAAGAAAATTATAGAGAGTATTTTTTACTTATCATCAATATCTGATTACAATTTTAAATTACGAAGTCTATCTAAAAAAACTATAGTAATTTCAATACTGGCGGAATTTAATCAGACAAATGAAATATAGAAATCAAAATATCATTTATCATTCGGTCGTTTCATAATTATATTAAATATCGATCGATAAATAAATATTAAGAGACATTTTTATTTCAGTGCTTTGGCAACCCATTTTTTCATTAGAGATGTGACCATAAAATTGATTACTAAAATTATTCATTTAATAATCTCAGTATTCTATGCAATTTCCTTATCAAAGATCATATGCACTTAAACTCTAGCACTCATATGCATTCTAGCTCAGGTGTCATCCTCGTCATCTGGACAAAGTTCAAAATGAACGAGATCCATCCTAAAATAGCACTCGTGTTACTTTAAATGGGACGGAAATATAACTAAACTAAACTAAACTAAAACTATTTGTGATTTAATATCGTAATGCTGAGTCTTGAAGTGTGAAAAATATTTTCTGCATTTTCTCTACTAACTTCCACATTTATTATGTAAAGAATTATCGGCAAATATAGATAAACGATCACATTGTTACATGACTGGAAATTCGTGAGTGGAATCTAGTCTAATTCATAGGCATTTGTATTTTAGTACCGTGACATCAAAGAATGATCCGAAATTACTATTAAAAACATAAAAGAAGTTTGAAAACAATATTCTTTGGAGAAAATTGGCATTATGTCTCAATTTAAAACATTATTATATTATTATGTCAATTTATAAATATTATTCTGCATGTAATCACTATTTTTTAAATGAGTAATATGACATAAATAAAAATAAATTTTAACTAATGAATAGTTAAAAATGTAACAGAGTAAAACATTGAAATACAATGTCATTAAACACGATATAAAATTATACATTTTCTAAAACGGTGTTTAGAATGTTGAAATATATGATTACTGGCGCGTTGCTGGCGCAGAAGAAATAATCTTGGAAATATCGTTTTTAATTTGAAATAGTTGTCGTGTTTAATTAAGAATGATTTGAAGAATGACATTTATATTATTGTTAGCAATAAATACATTCATTGAAATGGAAGCATATATAAATAAGAAGTATAGATAGTATTTATTCTATTTTTATAATTCTATTCTACAAACAAATAATCATTTTTATTTTAGATTTGTGTAGTATTCTTTTAGAATTGTAATGCTGGATGTCCTTTGACAATTGCATGGGAAGAAACTATTTTTTGTATCCTTCATGATTCGTTTCATATTCGCTCAGATTAATGTTTGATATTTAAGATTAATGATTAAAATATTTTCTTTTAAAATTGATTAAACACAAAAACGATATCTATGCCATAAATTTTTTGATATAGTTGAATTAATATATTTTTTTAAAATAAAGTAATGCAGAAATTTATGTACTCTAATATTTTCAAGAAAAAGTTCAAAAAACTCTAAAATTTCCTTAAATGTTTAACTAAAATTTATCTAAAATTTCCTATGGAATTGATTCTCTTAAAAGTTTATCGTATACTCTATAATAATTTCCATACCTCAGAGAACGATTTACATAGAATTTACTTAAAATAACTAGAAATATTAACCTTTAGCTTGAATTTAGTATCTAACTAAATTTGTTGCGTCTCCATGGAGAGATAATAATTCTTGGTTTAAAGATGAAGTGAATATATTCGAAAATATTTTTCATATATTACATAATTTTAATATGCCTATAATAACCCGGTAAGTGCAAGTAATATGAATACAAAGTTGTATCGCACTCGGATAAGCGGTATGAGCGCATATGAGACATACAGACAAACATTCATTTTTATTTATATAGATAATATTTAATAACAATTTTAAAGATGCATATTTTATATAAGAACATTTTTGAAAGAAAAAAATGATTTTCATTAAACTCAGTTTAACACTATTTTGAAAATAAACAATCTACGCTATTTTGCAATAACAAATTGCAAAGAACCAATCAACTCCTTTTGCAATAAATTCAACATCAGAGCATAAAATATCCGGTATTAAAGTATTTCATGGCTATCTCAAAAACAAGATACATTATACTAAATATATAACAGTAAAGAGATTTATTCAAATTTTGTCCTACCTAAAAGGATTCATTCCTTCGTTTGAGATGTCGGTTTTCAGAATTTTTAGAGCTTGACATTCAAGTGTACTTGACATGATACACCCAAAATAAACATTAAAAAGAAATCAGGAAATTACCATGGAAAGCAAGAATCTTTATCTTAGAAATAGTAACATATTATCATAGCAGCATGAAACTAAGAGAGGTTTCACTTTGAGAACAAGACTGAGAAGATTATTCTTGAACAAGAATTTATGAAATTTTAAGAGAATGCAAGTCGCACCATTTAAGATAATAGCAAATTGGAACACGTTTTATATTACTTGTACGTCCTAGAAAAAGTTAAATAAAGGTATTTTTATCTTTATACTAGTTTCTAGGAAACTTAAAAGTTATGAAATGGAATATCTTGTTGGATGACATTTAAACTTGACAACTTTATGTAAAGCAAAATAATAAAGCAAGAGCTAACTTGAATGTGAATTAAAAATGTGTTTGCTAAAGAATATCTTATGAAATTTCATAACTTTCTCTGATGAATAATAAACAGTGATTTAATATCTGGTGTTTATTGTTAAGAAGTAAAATAGAAAGAATTATTTTTTTGAAAGTTTAGAAAAGATTTGAGCATGTAATTTTGCTAAAATGTAAAGCTCTGTTAAACATCATTAAAAGAAGACTAATTAACAAAGAAATTTATGCATGTAAAGTAAATGTTATTAATATAACTAAATAATTTCATTAATTATTAATCTTCTTGTATGAGACTTATTGTAAAACAAGTAAATTTTTCACAAATATTCTTAATTATTTGCCATTTTATTTTAACCGTTGATTAAAATTTCAGTAAGCCTTTCTTTAGACAAATTTTAATTAAAATTATGAATGTAGAACCACTTTCAAATTGATTATTATAGTCTTATGTTATTAAATTATTTTGTCCGAAATAAACTGTTAAAAAATACGATCTGATTATTATTAACCCTTTGGAAAGAAAATTCATAAACAATATAAATTTAATTTTTACGTTAAAACATAATATCATTAAATTATTTTTTGCACTTCAGTATGATCAGTAAAAATCAATTTTGTGTTAATTTGAATTCTAATGTTATAAAAATATTAAGTATTAAATACCTTTGTTTTCTAACTTATTACATTAGAGAGTGTTGGTTGATCAGAACATGCAATAAATTACATTTTAATTTGATTTACTATATAAAATATAAACTATCAAATTAATAATGCTAGATTATAAAAATAAAAGAAAATTGATTGATTTATAGTCATATTTTATAAATAATTGTAACTGATAAAATTCAAGATAATTCAAACTTTTAAAATACAGATTCAGTAACATTTATTTTCTTAAAGAAGTATGCAGCTTGTGAATAATAGAAAACTTAAGAAAGTTTAGAAAAAGTTGAAAGAAATACTAGATTAGGAGGAATGTACTCAGTTTTCTAAAATTTCACATAACATATTTCACTGCAAAAATAATTTCTGATTGATTTTTATAATTATTTCAGAGATCTTAGTCTGGAGAGGTTTATAAATATGGAATAGAAAATATTTTTAGATTTGTATGTAATCCCTTTATGCTTTCAAATATGAAGAAAGCGTTTTATTTTTTAAATATCTTATCTTGATTTTAACTTACGTTAATCTTTTAGTTTTAAAATTAACAACTTTTTTTGAAAACTTCTTTTTAAAATCATTCTCAACACGTTCCATTGAAGAAAAATGTTAATTAGGCTTTTGTCGACATCTAACTACATTTGATGACCAAAACGTTCACCAGATTTATCGATTAAGAAGAATCGATTATTTTAATCTATTTTTAAATTTATCGATTAAGTAAATTGCATATTTTGTATGTTATTGAGTATTAAATACTTCCTCTGTTAAGTTTTTATAAAATTTTGATAAAAATGCAATTCCTATAATTTTGGGACATCATAACGTCAATGTAATAAATAAAAGGTAAATGTCAAAAAATAAAATTATAAAATAAAAAATAATTATATAAACGTATTCTCATTCAATAATTGTGGATTTCATACCACTTCATGAACTCTTCTCAAAATTGATACCCAATTAGGTTTCTCAGAAATAATTGGCCTAATATAAATATATTGATTGTTCTAAACTTTAAAAAAATGTCATTCCAAACTTAATTTTTTCTCTGAAGGAAAGTTAAAGCGCCTAAAGTTGTGTTGGAATTTTTGAGCACAACTTTACAATATTTCCATTTATTCGTATTATGAAATCCTTCCTTTCTGGTAAAAAAATTAAACTACACATTGAAGTTTGAAAATTCGTGACTAAACTTCAAAACTTTTTGATGTGTTAATTCGCAGAAAAATAAAATTTTTTCATGAATGGCAACACTGATAGAATAGAAAATTCAATAACTTCCTTCCAGTTGTGAAATATTGTTTGACACGCAATGTTTCAATCATCCAACACAGTTATTCTTATACTTCAATTTAATGTTATCAAGAATTAACATGATGGACATTCCCTTACCAAAACGATTTCTTCAAGATTAAAAAAAATTCTTACTGTTAATTTCGATATTTTTAGACTGATAGAAAATATATTAAAACACGCCTTTTCTAAGAAATGTTTTTCTTAGAAGAAGAAATGAAAATTTTTCAAGCGATAAAAAAGCTTTTCTGTGCAACTTCTGAAAGAGCGATGACAGGATTTGCGAAATTATTCTTTTTGAAACAGAAGTTTGAAACCTTTTTTCTTTGATTCTGGCTACGATTCTTTTTCATGTTTTCTCTATTTCTTTCAACATTCTTTGAAATTCGCGAGCTAATCCCCCAGAAGAATGAATTATACCTTGCAAATGTCTCGGAATTTTCATCAAAGGTCAGATCATTTTTATTATCTCTTATGTAAAATTTAGTTTTAAAAATGTGATTAAATCGTCCAAAAATGAATCTAGGCAGTTTTCATGATCTCAATATTTTTTGTCTTTTCATAAAGATCAAACGGGCAGAATTTTAAAAAGGATTTTTTTTCAAATTTAAATCTGAAAAATTTTTAACATGTAAATAGTTTACATTTAATAGAGTCTTTTCTATATTTGTATAATCTTGCCTTTTTCGGCGGAACATCATCCCTTGGAGCATTCTGTAACTACGCCAACCATGTAACATCTCAGAACAGTTCTCAAACTGTCTCGCTCCGCCCAGGCATATTGGTCTATCAAGTGGTGTTTTAAAAGGGGAATTGAGAGAAGAAATAAAACTACTATGGTTTGATAGATGGTATATGTCCAAAAAAAGGAAGAGTCACTTTCGACTTTATTCCTAATCTGGAAATCAAAATAAGAAGATACCATCCGCTGATAATCCAAATAATGTCTGGACATGGGAGATTTCCTGCATATTTCCAAAGATTTGGAAGAACGCAGGAAAATAAATGCATTTGTGGAGAAATGGGTACGGTTTACCACTGTTTAATGGAATGTATGGAGATCTCAGAGTGAAGGAAAAAACTGAAAATTTTCAATAAGGATTTAAATACAGTACTGATGGTCATTCCAATTGTTTGAGAGAGTTCAGATGTGGAGAAAGACAGCTATTTTCTACCCCGAAAAGAATGTTAGCTAGACTGTTCGGTCCATGTAAGGTTGGGCAATACTTATTCAGCAGTCGACCACAACCAATCCTGTCGATACTGCTATGTTCAATGGTGGCGGGGTGTTCGGCTGTATGCAAGAAGAAGGCATATAGGTCTTCCTGCCACGAGACGACTGCACGAGCTAAACGGCTTAAAGCTCAATGATAAATTCTCTTTAATACTTTTCTGTTAATTCACTGCAATAATAACTTAATTTGTTGTAAATGACGTGGTGGTGTGAGATTGATTCTGGTGTTGAAGAGGTAACCTGTAGATGCTGGAGTCAGCAATTTTGAAAAAAATAAAGAGAACGCTGTTAGACAGTCCGCTTACTCTCTTCATCCATCAACTCCGCACCGAATCCTTTGGTTCTATGAATCACATACGGCAAAATATTTTTGATATTCTAAATTATTAACTAAAAATATTTCAGCATTCCAAGACAAAAACTAACTGAATTATAAAGTTTTCAATATTATTAGTTTCAAAAAATCAACAACTTCTTTCATTTGAGCCAGTCAGCCTTGTAGAAACCCCTGTCACTGATTGGCGCATTTCTCACCGAGAGAGTCAATGAAGATTCTCAAATCATGCTGTTATAAAGCAGTGATATTATAGTTTTCATAGCTCACTCAGTTTTTTTTTCAAAAGAGTGGAATCTTTTTGGAATTTTTTCAGTCGTAACGTTTTTTTTTTTTTTTTTTTTTTTTTCGTTTCTTAATCATAACGTTATTTAAAAAAATTACGTAGTGTTAACTGTTTGGATAAAAATATAAAGTTAGTAATTATATAGAATATTTATAAATTCAAATGCTATAAAAATAGTAAATGACATAATTTCATTTATATCATTTTTCTATTCGTTGCTTAATACTGATGGCATAAATATTAACCCTTCAGCTTCGATTAAAGGGGATATTATTTATACGTTTACCTTAAATAATACAGAACTATCTAATTAGCTAATTAGATATTTTAATTTTTTTTTCTTGAAAATTCCTTGCTTCATTTCAAGCACTTATTTCCATTCATTTGGAAAATTATAATTTCTGTTCCATTTTTGGAGATAAATTAATGCTTTAGTTTGATTTTTGTCTATGTTAAGGCAACACATTCATACAAGCTATTTTTTCTCAGATACGCGTAATATTCTCTCATAATTTAATTTTTATTTTTATTTCACATAAAATATCATTAAAGTAAAGAGACGGAAAATATATTATGAATACTAATTGCAAATAATTTAGAAATAATGGCAAAAAATGGTATCATTGAAATGGTATTTTTTTTAGATGTAAAAAATGATTTTCTGTCGTAATATCTTTGGATATTAGTAATTTTCTTCATTTTAAATGGGGGAAAATTTTTCGAAATTTTTACTCATTTTTTTATAGTGCTAGTTTTGGTATTTCTGGATTTGGTCTGTAGAGCATCAGTACATAAATATTTGTCTTACTACAAGCAGACAGAGCAACATTATACTGTAGTTTTTAAAAACTTTCAGTACATATATACATTTTTGCTTGGTTCATCTTTTGTAGCAATGTAGGAAAGTCTGTCAAAGAAAAGCTTTACATAGATGATAAATTATTTTTTATGTATGTTGAAGCGAGTGACCGGAAATCAGACGATATAATTTATATTCAATACAAAAACAAAAATTTTTGTTTGAAAAATGAAAGTTCATAACGGAATACTTTCTTTCCTGTAATATAATATCAGATGATTTATTGAATAATTATACTATCTAATTTGTTACTTAAACATTTTGTAAGAAGAATGCCAAAAATGAGTTAAGAAAAAAGAATATTCACTTCAAAAAATAGGTAAAAGTATTAGAGTATTTAAACTACTGTTTGCACATTTAGATGAAAATGTGTTCATATTCAATGGTTTATAAAGATACCATCATATTTAAAAGCGAAAATAATATACATGTAAAGTGAGATAAAAATTTGAAATTCGTACCATAGAAAGACATTCGTATCCTTCATTTTCTCATACTCATTTAATTAACATTTATTTAAATGAGATTCAAGACTCACTCAACAAACATTTTTGTCATTCAACGTACTTCCTTTTCTCTCATTCATTGAATGTATTAAAATTATGCTTGCATAATGAGAGTTGCCAACAGTTTTTCCAAAATTTTTCATTGTATCCAAAAAGTTCACATTTTTATCTGTGATATTACTTGTCATTCGTAAATAGATTAGAATCAGCTGAAATTTCTTATTGCCAAATATTTTCTTGCATTCAGAATCTTGATTATATATTTTCTATATTTTCTTGCATTTCATTCAGAATCTATTGATTATTATTGGCTTTTTCCTTTTCCTCACAAAAGTCGTAAAAGATTTTTAGAAAGGTGTTCTTAAGGTAACCGGCTAAGTTCAAAGGAAAAATTTTGAAAAATTTGATTTTTTAAAAACTATTTTTGTTTTTAGATGTATTATCAATTATAAACACTATAAATACAAAAATGTTATTTTAGAATGAAATATTTTGAAAAATGCGAAAAATTCTGGTAAATTTTAGTGAAATTGAACCAAAACGATTAAAACTCTACACAAAATTGTAATGCAGCCATCCTATTTTTCTTTGTACACAAGTTCTAGACTACAATGATGAATGAAATGAACTAAAATCTGAGAAAAAGTGTGAGATTCAAAGAAGTGCACAGGAAAAATATACGCATATATGCATTTATCCCATGAATTAGCAACTTAATTTTTCTAAAAACACCTATAACAGAAAAAGTATTTCACCAACAATAAAACTTTTGGTACATTTCATTGCCCGTATTATTTAAAACACACGCTGAAATGTTTACGTAAATACCTCTATTAGTAATTGGGATACAATGTCAAGAGTGAAGAATTTTTATGAAAATTAAAATTGAAGTGAATTTTAGCTCTCTGGACAACAGGTTACACATTACTTTCCTAAGAAAAAAGAAACTGTTTTGGAAAGAGAAAAGTCTGAATTACACGAAATATTACTTTTTTAAAGAAATCGCCAATTTGGTTGAATTCCGGTGTTTCTAACGTAGTCGGATACCTTAATATCAAACGAAAGTTTTCGAGGTTCCCCACCCCGGAATCATCGGGAAATGTTGTAATCACTTCGACAAGGCACAAAATGAGTTTTCTTGGCCTTTGGTCTTTGTGTTAGCGGACCTGTGATCCATCGATTAGTGATTTATTTTAGTTGCTTCTTAGTACTAAATTTAGAAGTTTATTAGAATTATGAATTATGCCATGTTTGCATTTTAAATATTTAAATAATTATTCGAATGAATTCTAAGAAAAAACATATTTAGTAGCATTTATTAGTAATTGGTGTAGTTTGACTTTTTTTAAATAATTGTAGCTTTTAAGGTATCCGACCACTTTAAAAACACTGGTATTCAACCACATTGGCGTTTTTTTTTATTAAAAAAAAGTGTTATTTCTTCTAACTCAGACTTTTCTCTTTTCAAAACTGTTTGTTTTTTCTTAGAAAAGGAAGGTTTAACCTATTATCCAGAGGAATTTTACGCAAAATTTATTTTTCTGCTAAAATTTGTCTTTAACATCAATTTTAATGTCCATAAAAATTATCCACCATTCACATGATATCCTCAAATCAGATAGAGGTCTTTACATAAAAATTTCAGCATGTGTTTTAAATGATATGGGCATGGGAATGAACCAAAATTTTTATGGTTGGTGAAATACTTTCTCTGTTATAGGTGTATTTAGAAAAATTAAGTTGTAAATTTTGGAAAAAATGCACATATACGTATATTGTTTTTTTACCCGTCACTTCTTTGCATCTCAAAATGTTTCTTAGATTTTGGTTCATTTCATTCATCATTATATTTTATAACTTGAGTACAAAGAAAAAATTGGATTTTTGCCTCACAATTTTGTGTAAAATGTTAACCTTTCTGGTCAAATTTCACTAAAATTGACCACACATTTTTCAATTTCTCAAAAAATATTATATTCTCAAAGAATAATTTTGTATTTATAGTGTTTATAAATGATAATACATCTTTAAAAATCAAAAATAGTTTTAAAAAAATCCAATTTTTCAAAATTTTTCCTTTGAACGCAGTCGGTTTCCTTAAATCATCATAAAATTACCATAAAAAATATATAATTAAATTTAAAAAATCATCCTAAAAATCGGACCTGTACTCCATAGATTAGTGATTTATTTTAGTTGCTTCTTAGTGTTAAATTTAGAAGCTTATTGGAATTATAAATATATGGGTTGTTATTTAATATCTCGCATTATTTAACTTTGTTTGATTCCTAATAAAGTGATAATTTTTTTAAAAAATTATCTTCGCAATAAAAAAGTGGCTATCTTTAAAATTTTTAACAAAAATAAACCCTTTTAATCACTCAGGATTTCATTATGAAAAATATGGTCTTTTAATTTTGAATAAAAAAACAATCATAAAATATTTAGTTTATTAAAAAAACGTTTGCACTGTAAATATTTAAATAATTATTCGAATACATTTTAAGAGAGAATATTATATTTCTTTCTATAAATATTTCTTTGTATTTTATTATATTTCTTTATTATAAATAATATTATATTAATTTAGAATTTATTAGTAATTGGTTGTTTGTATTTTTTAATAGCTATGTTTATAAAAATATTTAATTTAAAGAAACTATCTTTTGATACAAGTGATATTAAATGCATCATCTAAAAATAAAAATCTATTCATCTCGATATGAATGTATCAGAACATAACTCTCCTTTTCTATTGTATATTTTATATTATCAGTTACTGATATTAAATTTAAAAAGATTATTTTTTCCAGGATATTTAATTTTTCATAATCAGGATTTCACTTGAAAATAACTTATTCCGTTAAATAATTTATCTATTATATCTAAATCTTACCTAAATTTGTTACAAAATATTTTTGTCAAAATAAACTATTAATAAATTAAAAGCGATTACCTGCTGTTACTTTAAGCAGTATCATTAACTTCTCATTGCAAAAGAAGTATCTATTATGAAATAAAATGTAAAAAGTTACCCTTTTATTAATTTAAATTTCTTGGGCATGACTTCAAATCCAGGATTTGGTTGAATAAATAAAATACTAAGCCGTGCTCTTTTACAAGTATTACACACATTCTGTTTATTGCATACATAAACGTGTATAATGTAGATTTGTCAAATGCTTATTAAAAATGTAACTATGCAATTCCTCTGTTTTCTAATTTTTATGATACTATTTCACTTTTCAATTGGTCATGTAAAATACATATATTGAACTGAATTCATCGTTTTAATAAGCTTTTTACTTAATTTATAGTTTCATCTTAGAACATTGTAAGAATATCACGCGATTAAATATTTAACGAGCATTTAAAACAGTGTGCATTTTAGAACAGCAATATAACTACTTTGTCATTAAAAATCGGCAAAAAATATACATAAGAAATTGCAAAAGTTTTAAATTTTTGAAATGATGTAACCAGTTGTGTGCAGTAATAATATCAGAAATCAAAAGAAACGCCGAAACTCAACAAAGTTTCCTTAAAATTCTAGTTCATTTTTAAAAGCAAATCCATCGAAGATGCATATTCCCATCTTTCAATGTATGAATTTACCAAAAGTGATTGATGTAGGTCAAACTTTTTGATCTGTACTGTTCCAGCTAAAGCGTACAACCGCATATACAATCAAATCCATTTTTAATTTTAGTAGTATCAATCCAGAAACAAAGAAATGTATGAATTTCAACTAAGGAATTTGTTGAACATTTAGAATAAATATACATTGTAAGTATAGGGTAACATATAAGAAGTGAACCATATACTTGTAAGTATAGGTTTCACTTCTTATAACGTTTGCTTATGGTCTCAACTGTAAATTAGCTTCTTTCTATTATTTGAAGGTGCTTTTTCAATTTGGTGAGTGTTCTTTCTATTTTTTTATATGGCTGAATTTGATTTTATATTCTTGTGGTTGTCAGGTTTACTGTGATTTTTTTGACTGGATATTGATTTGACATAGTTTATAAAGTCGATATTATAGTATATGATAAGTAAGATTTTAATTTAGTTAGTAGTCTTTCTACTTTCTTATATCGACGAATTTGATTTTATGGTTTCATGTTTTTCTGGTTTGCTGTGATTTTTTGACTTAAAATTGTATAAAATTCGATGCCTTTCCTTTTATTATACTAATTTTATCTCCCAAAACCTCTATATTCTGGGATTTTCGGGTCAATTTTTTGACGAAAGTCAGACCCTTCACAAAAAAAAAAAATTCTTGGTTTTGAATCCCTGTCTGAGGGTGACCCTTGAGAAAGTCCTCAAACTGGATTCTTTATTAATTAGATTCCTTGGCTATAATTGTTTCAATTTTATTAATATTTATTCTAAAGTTGTTTAATTTTAGTAGAACTTACAAAATTAATCAATCAATTATTAATTATTTGAAATTTTTTTATATCATTATTAGTTTTTTTATAACTGATGATAATTACATGAAGAAAATATTTAAATAGAAAAGAAGTAAAAGAAATTTTCAATCTTTCTTTTATCCGTCTCCTATTTTCAAGAATTATAATTCAAATAAATCAAATAGAAATCCTTTTTTTTTACATAAACTATCTTTTTTTAGAACACCAAACTTCAATAGCAATACTAGATTTAAGCTTAAAAAACAGGATTGCAGTTCTCATTCATGTGCAAGAAAGCATTTTTTTCCCTTCGTTTTTTATTATTGTGAAGAGAAACGAAAGTAAACAGCTTGAACCATTACTTTTATTTATTCAAAGTTGAATAAACGTATCGAAGCGTATAAAGTTGCTGCAAAAGTTGGATATCGTCGAACTCTCTTCGGTTCTTTTTTTTTTCTCTTTTGAACCGAGGGAATCTTTTCTTTCTTCAATAAAAAAACCCTGTTAACACTGCTCTGTTTTGAGAAGTAGTATTGACTCTCACAAACAGGATGGATTCGTTGATGGAATAAAAAAGGGATTTAAAGAGCACTTAACTTGTCAATTTCTGTCCGAAAAGTATTAAAAGTGTTTAAAATGAAACTCTCATATTAAGATTTTCATCGAGAATTTTAAATAAAGATAATGTATTTTTGAGTACTATATATACATATTATAATAGATTGAATTGAATGTTACGTAAAAACATACTTAAGTTCAAAACTGAAGATCAAATTTCATTTTCTTTAATGAAATAAGATTTTTAATGTCTTTTGATGTTATCCTTTTTCTGTTCTTCAACAACTTCTAAAATTTTTGACATTTTAATTCGTTATAAAGCAATTGGAAATTGAAAAAATAACAAAAGCCAATAAATGAATACAAAGACTTAACTTCTTTTCTTCAAACGCTGTAAAACGTTTGGCATTTTACTTCGTTAGATAGCAACTGGAAATTGAAAAATAACAAAAGCCAATAAATGGATACAAAGAATAAACTTCTTTTCTTCAAACACTGTAAAACATTTGTCATTTTACTTCGTTTAGATAGCAATTGGAAATAGAAAAATAACAAAAGCCAATAAATGAATAAAAATAACAAACTTCTTTTCTTCAAAAACTGTAAAGCATTTGACATTTTACTTCGTTATATAGCAACTGGAAATTGAAAAATAACAAAAGCCAATATATGAATACAAAGAATAAATTTCTTTTCTTCGAAAACTGTAAAATATTTGGCATTTTACTTAGTTATAAAGCAATTGGAAACTGAAAAATAACAAAAACCACTAAACGAATAAAAAAGTAAAGTTTACTCTCTTAATTTTGAAATTTATTTTTATGCAGCATCTGAAATAATAAATTGCATTGTTGTGATAAATTTAAATTGCTTTTTTTGTACCTACAAATATTTAATTTTTTCTTCTATGTTGACAGTTCAGAAATGAAATTTATGAAAATTGTTTTCATATTCTTAAAAAAAAACATTAATGTATATCTGAGTACTATACATATATACTATAACCGAATGATTTGATTTTTGTGTAATAGCATACTTAAGTTTAAAAATGAAGATCGAATTTTATTTTCCTTAATCAAACAAGGTATTTAATGTCTTTCAATGTGGTTCTTTTTCTTTTCTTCATCAACTTCTAAAATTTTTGACATTTTACTTCGTTATATAGCATTTAGAAATTGAAAAATAACAAAACCCAATATACGAATAAAAACATTTTAACAATTTTGTAGCTAAGATTAGTATTAGATTAAACTTATGTATTCTTGTTTTTGTTTCTATATCTTCGTTAAAAACACTGAAATGGAAGAAGTTGATAGAAATAAAAAAAATATGTATGGGCATATCTTAATATTTGTTTTATTATGATACTGCGTTAGTTTTGTCATTTGAAATAGTTATTTATTCAAAAACATTTCATTTTGTAACATAATGTTTGTGTCTTGATGGAGTGGTTTACAACGTGTTTGAATAAAAATTATTGTAAGTAAGTTTATTTCCAATTTAAAATCAATAAATAAGTAAGGTTTAGTACGATTATATTAACGACCCGCTGGAAAGCAACTCTAGGGCTATTTTGGGGCCAGTCTCATCATTTTGAATCACGGTCAGAAGACGAGGGTGACACCTGAGCTGGCACCCCCTCCACACCAAAATGAGGAAGTTTTGCTTGACAGATTTAACGTACTGGAGACGGTTCTTCGGTGAAATCAAGTCTCGAACCTGAAACCCTCCGTTTCCGAAGCCTAGACCTTACCACCAGGACACCGCGGTCTAATAAATAAGATACCAGTTTCAAGAAATTCGAATGTTAACAGGGAATTCTGAGTATGATCCTTGAATACTCCT
>JAPMOQ010039837.1:0-13233 GCA_026543055.1 Argiope trifasciata
CCCCCCCTCTTCATTTTATGTATTGAGAAAATTCTCATATTTAAAACGCTTAATATTTCTACCATTTTCAAATAACAAATTTGTTCGTTTCTATTACAAAAGCGACTTTTTCTAATCAAACATAAAAGTGAAATTTTTCCAACAAATTAATACTTTAAATACATATCTGCATAACACATATATAAATGTTATTAGAGAAAAATTGTAGGGATGAGAGTATAGTACAATTGAAGAGTTAAAAGGAATAGAATTTCACATATTTACCACTTTTCTGCCCACTGCTGTCTTTTTTTGAGATATTGCTAAGACTTCTAATTATTTTTAACAATCCATGTTCACATTAATTTCCAACAAATTTTATGTTAGTACTTAAGTGGATCACCAACTATCAAACAATCAACGTTTTTTAGTTATGTAAAATTTCCTTCATTAATTTTAATGTATTTTAGTATTTTAGGAATTGTTTTTAAAAATAATTTACTTGAAGTTTTATAAAATAATATGGACTTAATAAGTATTATAACTTCAATAAAATTTCGTTACTATTTTTTTAATCAATTTTAATTGTTTCAAAACATTTTAATTTTGATTTACTTTTACAATATTTAAATTGCATCTTTAAGGTAAAGGAAGGCAAAGTTAAAACAAAAATAAAATAAAACTCTGGTCAATGACACCAATGAAACTGTATTTTTTTCTTCTAAAAACTTACCCATGAACTTAAAATTGAAATTTTGTTTTATGATGCAATTATACCATAGATAAAATATGAAAAGAGAAGAAACTTTTTTAAGATTCAGTTAAAATATTGGTGCAGACATAAAATATTCTTTTAAGAAATATCGCTTGAAAGATATCAAACATATGACAGCACGACTTATCGACTTATTTAAACGGAAATGATTTCAGATTTTGGATGGATTTCAAAGCATATCGAGTTAATTAAACTACGAAATGGATATCTTGAGACAGATTTAGTAGTGAAATATTAATAAGTTCACACAATAAATAGGAGTGTCAAAACCAGATATGGACTGAGTACCCTGGATTAGCTTTGTAGGATATCTAATGTTCTTAATAGCTTTTCCAGATCACAGAAAGAAGACATTTTCGGTATGAAAATGACAGCTTGAATAAATCGCTCCTTTATCATATTCTAAATGAAACCTAATTGAGAATTTTTTCTCATACTGAATATATATTATAGATTCAGAAGAAAAAAAGAACCATTACCATTTTTGTATCAGAATCGAATAATCATTAAGAAAGTATATAAGTTCTAAAAATTTTGCTATTTCTGTTGAAATGGCAATTCTTTAGTTTTATTTTAATAGTATATCCGAGGGTATACAATAAATTTATAGACTAATTATCCAAGATCAATAAACCGATTAAATACGTTATTATTAGATGCGATAAGTTTCCTTTTTGTGAATAAGAAATATTATTTAAAAGTTACTGAATGTTTGTCAGCTTTTATTTATAGCACTGAAATTGATAATAAATTAATAAATTCAAAGTATTTATTTATATTTCCTATGAATAACCCATTATTTAAATATCTTTACTTTTATTCTTATTGAACTGCCTTAATTTTTAAATTTAATTGCATGGGTATTTTTCATATCATGATACTGGAATATAGATATTGATTAAAATAAGCAATTAGGCGTTGATTGCCACCATAATTTAGTTTATTCTACAAAATACATAAGATATAAAGTCCCATATATTCTCATATCATAAAAAATGATTTATTGAGAAAAATTTCTTAAATAAAATAGATTTTGTGACTTTCTGAAAACAAAAACAGCTGAGGATAATTTAATGTTGAAAATAAATTTTTAAGAACTAAAAAAAAAAGAATGTCTTAAAATAAAGTATTCTACTAGGGTATGTCTCACATATATTCTTATATATTTTACAAATTATGTATTTATCTCTTTCTTTTTAAGTAGCTATCTTTTTACATGTCTATCTATCTATCTATTAATATCACTGACTAGTAATTTGTCAATTTGTTTTTTATATACAAATAAGATTAGTTGCAGTGGTTAACAGAATATTCTACTAATTGTTTCTAAAATACTATAATAATAATGTTTCTAAAATACTATAATAATCATTTTTTATATGAATAATGTTAATGTATTCATAACTATTTCAAAAAATGATTATAAATACAACTTTTAACTTTTGTTTTACAATATTTTTTCTGAAACTGTCGGATGGAGCGAACATATTCTGCTTTAATGTATTTATAATATTTCAACTAAAGGGCTATCAGATAGATTCATAGGTAGTTTGAAAGTGGAAAAAATTGTAAACTTTGAGAATCACCAGTTTATGCAAGAAAAAGACATTGGAAAGAAAGGATAAATGTAAGTAAGATATGTTAATATTAAAAATTTTCCGAATGCCAAATTCTCTTCTCGGAGCAATTTTACTCAAAATATTGAATATTTCTTAAACGTTATAATATGAATCCCTCACCTTAAAATTCTGTTTTGAAATAAAAACACTACAGAAAAAATATCTACTTTCATTTGCAATTTAAATTAATATTATAATTAAAAATTTAAAATAACTTTAATGAGGGAAACATAAATAAAAAGTTTTGTGTAACATTTTTAATGGAAATAAAACATAATTAATATTCTCGTTGAAATGGATGATTCACGAATGGGGTTGGTACTTCAATACAAATGCAGTGCAAATGAGACAAACATGAATCTTTTGAAAAGAAAATTTCTAGATTCTTTGGATAGATTACAAAGAGTTATAAAATCACTTTTGGGATTTTTCGAAACTATGCACCATCTTTGAAAACTCAATCTCTTACTTCTTCGAACAGTCTTATTTAAAACCAGTGCCTTCATGCACAAAAAAAAAAAAAAAAAGAGAGAGAGAGAGAGAGAGCGCTGCATTGCTTATTTAAAAAGAATTACTTTAAAAATTAGTTTTTGAAATAGAAAAATATTGTATGAGTTGCATTTTGGAAAAATACTTATGGGGTGGAAGCGTGTCAACTTGAAATAAGGGATTATTGAAATAAATAATTTCAAAAAAGCAGTATTTAGTTTTGAATTTCTTTAATTGCTTCACACTTCAGTTGTGCTTTTGAAAAAGACTGATATAAAAACGAACTATGTTTTAATCAGAATAAGTGATAGAAAAAGGATACGCAACTATGTGAAAAAGTTTTTTTTTGATATCAATATGATAATAAAAATTTCTTAAAAAACATAATGACTTTTTTGAATGAAGTGGGTGGTTTAGTAAATTAAGAATTTTGATATTTTTTATGTATTCATTGTATCAATAGGCATATTTTAATGCTATCATTTAACTTCACTAATTTTAAGTAACATCATTTTATCGCTTTCTTCCTTATGATACATTTTTTTATTTAAACAGTTAATTTTTACTTTTTCAAATTTTCAGAATGCAAATCTTTAAATAAATTCACAATAGTTATTTTCATAAAATATAGGAGTATGTTACCTTATTGAATCAGATCAAGCCGATTTAGTCATAACATTTATGGATCCTCTGAACAGTTTCTCTCTTTTTAGCTCTCAAGTTATTCATTATTACATTTTATTGTTTTTTACAAAATATATGCCTGAGAAGTGACACATTTTGTATATACATATTCTACTCTAAAATTTGGATTTTTTAGGGATTTTTTTAATTATTATTCTTTTTTATAAGTTGTTGTTCCTGGAATGTTAAATGTTTTAATGCATTAAAAACCTCTCCACACTGACTTATATTCTTAAAATTCTTTTGAGTCTGAATTCAGGTGCCAGGCTTGATGTTTTGTGACGATGATCGCTTCTAAAACTTACCTAGGAAATTTGAAATGTATCGCCTCTTTGTTAGGTTTCTTGGCAGTATATCACGAAAATATTAAAAAAAATATAATCAATTTTGTTTTAATTAAAAATAAAAATAAGCCCTTTTCTTCTCAAAACTTATTTAGAATGAAAAATATATCATTCCAAACATCTAAGGAAATATATATGTCACTTTCAGATCTTTAATTATTATTCAAATTCTTGGACTGAAAAGACTCTAAGCTGTAAGAGATAATCCGCAAAATTATGGATATAGTAGAAACAAATATTTAGATGGATTAGAAATACTTTCTATTCTTCCATCTTTAAGGAATCTATATAGATATGTGTGCATACAGATATGATGAAAAAGTAGAATTATTATTTGTTAGTACATATTTCAAGTGTTAAACGTTTCGAAAATAATTTGAATGAATGTGTGAAAAGGAAAATCATATTTGTATTTATGTCAGCATAATTGTGTAACATCATACCTAAATAACAATACTTATTATTAAAATATGGAATTAACTGCCTTGATCCTGACTTCATTTTTAATTAATGTATAATTTCATAATTAGGAAGCAATTATCAGTCTATAATTTATTTGTCTATCTAGAGAACACTACTTATATTTAAAATTTTGCACTACTGCCTTAATATTGAGTTAATATCCAACTAATCCATAATACCCGAATTCGAAAGTTAATATTAGACTGCAATTTAGTCAAAACTTCGAGTTTAAAAATGAACATTCCGACAGCTGTTTTGAGCTTTGAATTGACTAAAAAACAAGAATGCACTTCAAAATGAGATCTCTATTGAAACAAAAGTTTTAGGGCATCTTAATGTTATTTAATACATAAAAGAAAAATTCTTAAATGCAATTGAAAAAATGTAACAATAAACCGAAGTAATGAGCCCATTTGTAACTAACTTGCCACTGAAACCCAAGAAACAATACTCTTTCAAAGCATTTTCGAAACCCGAATGCATGTAAACCATCCTTGATTTGATATTTTGTGATTAATGATGAGAAAACCATAAGGAATGGATAAAAATTTAAAATTATGTGGAATCTGAAGAAAATGAAATAATGTAGAAAACAATGTTGCAAATGTTTTTACCTACTTGAAAACTAAGCTCATTTCTATTTTGTTTTTTATGCATTATAGAAAATGGAATGTTTCTAATAGTCAAAAAATTAGAACGAAATGTTTGAAAAATAAAGATACAGTTTTATACTTCTCTTAGTTTGAAAATTTAATCTTTGGAACTGTGTTTTAAATAATGTAGTTTAAAAGGAGAGAAATCTATATAAAGGAAGTTCCGTGTTATTTGTACAATAAAGCTGAAAACATTTGTCGAATTTTAGATAATGATTGCAAACAGGATATCTGATAAACTGCCTATATGCGTTCATGTAACAATTAATAAAAAAATCCCAAGGAGACTAGGTAGATAATAATTTTTCTTATTTTACAAAATTAATTTTACATTAATTCTAAATCTGGTTTTTAATTTTTCGACTTGTTGACAACTGTTCTTGACATAGTTCATCGCAACTATAAACGTTTATGAAATTCTTCGAATATAAAACAAAGAGTCAAAAATGCAAATACTGATTTTTTCATAGTCCCACAGAACCAAAACACTGTACACATTTATGAATAGTTTATGTAAAAAATGATGAAGTAAGGTAAAATTAAATAGCTGAATATAACATGTGTAGATATTACAGTCAAATTTGTTATGACTTAAAAAAAAATTTGCTAAATTTTATTTTCTACTAATAATTTTACAATTATTTTAGTTCCAAATATTTATTCATTTTGAAGTAAATGGCGATTTATTATACTAATTGTAACCATAATAATATTTTAAACTGTGAACTAAATGAAAATAAATTTAAAAAACCTTCTAAAGAGCTAATTGCGTAATAAGAATAGTAACCGACTAAAATACGATTTAGCTATAATGTATATGTATCGATACAATATAATTATATATTTTCCCCTAAAAATATACTTTATAATACTGCAATGAGATATTCACAAAGTCCTGGTTTTGTTTTTTTAAAATCTAGAATATTCTAATATCTTTTTATAGTTTATGGGAGCTCTAGTGAGTTAATGAAATGTATTTAGGATTTAAAAACTTGAAGAGAGGTATTGAGATCCCTATTGAGATTTTTTTCCCCGCATTTACTTGCACATGAATGGATATCAGTTTTCAAGCCGTAGAAATACACAACTGTTTTTCACTTCAAACTCGACAAGTCTGACATAGGCAGATAATTAACAGATACTGTAAATATATAGTGTCATTGGCACATTGCTTATGTACTTCCTAAGTACGGATCGATCATGTAAATATGTACAAATATTTAATCTAATCTCAACAAAATTTCAGCTGCTTCGAATGAAAACGGCGAAATAATCAATAATAATCTTACTAATTTTTTCATACAGAATTATTGCATAGAGATGCAAAGTTGTTTTTTAATTTTTTTGAAAAAAAAGAATTATATTTTGGACAGTAAAATGGCTTCAAATTTCATGAAACAGTTTTAAAAAATAAATTGACACAATAAAAAAATTTGAAATAAATATACCTATTGAGTTTACTTAGATCATTATTATTTTTAAGTCAATGCATGTAAGTTTTTCCTTCCACACATCATGAATTTTACAAATACAGCTATTAATTTCCAGGATATTATATTGCATAGATAAAACTTTACTCCGGTTCTGTTTCCTTTGCATTAGTGCATCGCACATTGGCGGAGTTTTTTGAGAGTGAGGAGATGAATTTTCGATAAAGTATCCTGCTAACTTACCTGACAATTTTTGCAGCAAATTATGATCTCACCAATTTCTAAGTGAATTCATTTACTTAGCAGATGTGAAGTAGAATGCAAATCTAGGCCATTTTTAGCATAAAAATGCTTGCAAGGCACCTTTCAGCAGCTGTGACATTATTCATATGAAAAAAGATCTGTCATTATTAAATGTAAAGTTAAAAAAAAATTATTCTTAAAATATCCTTTAAAGAAAGAATTCTTGTTTATGTAGGCTGTGTCAAGTAATTTTGTATAAATGAAGAGTATGAGCAAGAACCAAAGTTATTTACTTCTATTATTAAGTGAAGATTAAGAATAAAGTTTGATAATTTATGTTTGGATTATTTCTTACTAGCCGCTTTGGCGACCAACTGGTTCGCCCTCAGTTCTAAAATTTTCAATTAAATCACATATTCATTAGCCTTGAAGTAATTCCGGGTATGTTAGGGCAAACCAAAGATTTCGCTGAAATCTTTGCCCAATTTTTAAGGAAGTTCACTTTATAAAACTTTATTCCTTTACCTGTTTATACTTTACTAACGTACTTCTAAGTCACAGACTCAACAGAAAGTAGTTTTTTATGGAAGATGCCAGATTCACAAAAAAAAAAAATCACTCACTTAAAAAAAATTATAAATTCGGCGATGTTTGCTTTCATCATCACTGTTTTTTATGTGAACCTAACATCCTCCCACCTGTTGATTATGAAATAATCAACATTCATTACAAAAAAGCAATTCTAACGAATACACAATATCACATAACAGTGTAAATATTAACAATAGAAAGTATAATAAATACATAATTCTAATTATGACTTCTACAAATTTAGTCTCTCTGGAACTTTTATATTTCTTCCTGCTCTTGAAAGTTTCCCTTTATACTCCGACAATGGCTCCTTGCCGTCTGTACTTTTCTTGCGATCTATTTTCATGTGTGGTAGAAAGTCATTATCAGCTGATATTTCTAAGGGATACACACGTTGAACTGGACGAAGTAATTTTGAATGCGAAGTTTGTATTTTTACCAGTCGAACAATCCCATCCTTTCCAGGAAGAATATCTATTACTCGTCCCAGTGGCCAGTTGATTCTCTTGCAGTTGTCTGCCCCAACTAACACAATATCTCCAATTGCAAGTTTACGAGTGTCGTTGCATTTGGGTTTTTGTACAAGAAGTCCCAAATACTCGTTTCTAAATCGGTTGCGTAAATCCTTTTGTAAATTTTGTTGATATTTTAACCTACGATTTAAACTTTTGTGATCTATAGCATCAATATCCGGCGTACTCCATTCTTTGATATCTTGTAGGAATGACCAAGGAGATATTGGCACGAGATTATCGCTTTCAGACACATAGGTAAGGGGTCGGGAATTTATCAATGCTTCACAGTCACACAGAATTGTGGCCATTTCTTCATAAAGTAGCTGTGCCTGGCCTAAAATCCTTTTTAAGAGGTCCTTCACTATTCTAATCAGTCTCTCCCAAAATCCGCCCCACCAAGAAGCTGTTGGCGGGTTGAATTTCCACTCGATGGCTTTGACAGTGCAATGTTTAATAATCTTATTCCAATCCAAACCATGGAGCAGATTGGCAGCACCAACGAAATTTATTCCATTGTCACAATATATAGTTGAGCATCTTCCGTGTCTTGCGACAAATCTGAGAAAAGCCATTAAAAATGATTCCGTAGATAGAGTAGTGATGAGTTCTAGATGCACAGCTCTGTAAACAGCGCAGGGGAAGAGTAGCACCCAGGCTTTCTGATTTTCTCTGAGGAATAAGGGTCCAGCCACATCTACTCCTGTGATTTGGAAAATGGCAGCATCTCGAACACGATTTTCTGGTAATGGACCTGAATCAACTTCTAGCCTCTTTGAAGAGAATCTCTTGCAAGTTACACACTGGGATATGACTTTACGAATTGTTTTTCTCCCATTGAGAATCCAAAATTTTTCCCTTAAGATATTTTGCAAAATATGAAGACCACAATGTGAATTCTTCTTATGGTAACACTCTATGAGCCTAAAGACGACTTCATGGTTTGAAGGAAGCAACATTGGTTTTCGGAAGTCTTCTTTGTCTCTTCTATTAATAATTTGTGTCTTTACACGTAAAACTTTATTTTCATCCACAAAAACAGCCAAACTCTTTAATTTTTTGTATCTTCTCCTTCGAAAGATTCTTGTTGAATCATCAACACCAATTTCAACTCTGCTCTTTCAAATTCAGAAGAAGTGAGCTCTCCTTGCGTTCTTTTTTCCTTTGCGATGAGGCAATTATTTTTAATTGGAAACATCCATCCTATTCAACGTACTATTTGGTGATAATTAGAGAAGAATGAAAAGATTCTATTTTTTTGGATCACATTTTCAGTACTAACCAAGGACTTTGTAGATTTTAGCTTTTCATTTTCTATCTCAAGCTCATTAAAGTCTTCACACAAAATATATTCATGAAACCAAAAATCGGGGGGCTTTTGCAAAAACTGTGGGCCCTCCCCACCATCTGGATGACAAAAGTTGTTTTGCTGTACAGCCTCTAGATGGCAAGTCTGCAGGATTCAATTCACCAGCTACATGGTTCCATTCTAAAGGAGAAGTTAATTTTCTTATCTCTCGTACTCTATTTTGAACAAATACTGACCAATTCTCTTCTCTACGCATCCAGGCTAGAACAGTAGTCGAATCGCTCCAATAGTAACATTTTACTTCTTTCCAATTCAATGCTTCAACAACTGAATTTGTTAATCTTGCTCCTATCAAGGCAGCTAATAGTTTCATATGTGGTATTGTGCCACCTCTTAAGGGAGCTATCCTTGATTTAGCAGCAAGAAAAGAGAACTTTACAGTTTCTTCTTCTAATCTCAGAAATACCACTGCAGCATAAGCATCTTTGCTTGCATCGCAAAAAGTATGAATTGTGCTGTGATTTAAATTTTCTGCTGTTACATTTATCCACCTGGGAATATTAATTTCTTCGAGAATCTTTAGGTTTTGAAACCATTGCAAGAATTCCTTACGCAGATTGCCTGTAATTTCCACATCCCATCCTATGGACATTTTCCAGGCCTTTTGTAACATTAACTTCGGGCAAAGCATAACTGGAGCGGTGAATCCAATTAGATCAAAAACTTTATGCGCTGCTGACAGCATAATTCTCTTTGTTACCTTATCGAGGCTTAAATTTTCCATCCAGCTCATATTGACACTTAGAGAATCCAATTTGCGATTCCATTTTATACCTAGGACAGGAGTTTCACAATCATGCTCAGCTTTGCTGCTTGTACTTTCCCAATCTCTTAGTTCAAAACCACCTAATGACATCAAATAAGTAGATTTGGAAATTAAGTTGTTTAGATCTTCGTGACTATCCAAACTAGCTACAACATTATCAACATAGAAACTTTGTTTCAATATCTTCTTAAATTCAGGGTCAAAAGCGTTATAAGTTTCAATGTGATATTCTATAACTGAGGCAAGTAGAAAAGGACTACTTTTAACTCCAAAAACAACTCTTGTGTGACGAAACACTTTTAATTTCTTTTCTTCTAAGTTTTCCCACCAAAGAAAACGTAAGTAATGTCTGTCTTCTTTGGGAACACTTATTTACAAAAAAGCCTTTTTGATATCTGCAGTGATACCAAATTCCTTCTCCCTGAATCGTGCCAAAATATCAGGAATCAGTTCAATAAGATTTGGCCCACAATGTAAGCATTGGTTTGAAGCAGAATGGCCTTGAAACTTGGCTGATGCATCAAACACTGGTCTAATGGGAGTTGTATTGCTACTCTCCTTAATTACAGGTCGATGAGGTAAATAATAACCAAACAAAGAAATTTCATATGAAGGAATTTCTTCAATGATTCCTTCCTCAAGCCATTCCTGAAATACCTTTTCATATTTGTCATACAAGTTGCGAGTCAAAAGTTTTTAGTGGTCACTTCAAGCCTTTTCTTGGCGAGATTGAAATTATCCGGTAATGGAGAACTATCATCAGACCATGGCAAACAAACTTCATAATGGTTGTCTTGATTTAATTTCACCGTTTCATTAAAATGCTCTTTAGCCTTTAGGTCTATTTCATGCTTAGATATTTTCTCCATCGGATCTCTGATTCCAATTACATCTAGTTTCCATAGATCAGCAATTTCAGCTTCCTTTACAAATAATGATGTTACAGATATAGCTAAGTTAACTCTTTCAGAATTTACATGTGGAACTTTTCCCATTAATGTCCATCCAAGTTGGGTTTCGATTGCAACTAAGTCTGAAGTCAATTGCTTTCTTTTGCCTGTTAGAAGTTTACCCATAATATCTGCGCCTATGAGGACTTGTATAGACTCACAAGAGACGTTTGTGTCAGTTAAGACAATACCCAAATGTTTCAACTCTTCCAACCAAGGGCTTTCACTCACAGGTAGTACATTTTCGCAAATAATAGCTTGATCTAAAACTTCAAAATTACAGGTGTAGTTCCCATTTAGTTGTTTTAATCTTATTTTATAGCAGTTATGCTTACATTCCTTAGTAGAAACTCCACCAAACAATGAATGTTTTATTATCTCTTGGCGACTAATGGGATATTTCATTTCTTCTGCAATACTCTTTAGTATGTACGACTTTTGTGAACCGGTATCGCACAACACACGAACTGTTTTCTCTTTATCACAAGAGAGAAGCTTGGCTTTGAAAGTTTGAAATAACACATTTGGATTTGGGTTTACATTTGACAAGTTCACATCGTTCCCTGACGAACTTTCTTCCTCCCCTTTCTTCTGATTTGTATTCTTCAGACCGTCAAGTTGATCACAAATCAAAATTACATGCCTTTTACTACAAAAAGGGCATTTTAAAAACTTTTGACATTTCCTAACTGCATGTCCTGGAAGAAGGCATGCGAAGCAGCAGTTCTTGTCCCTTAGTATCTTCTGTTTTTCTTCGAGAGATAGTTTTTGAGCATTAAAACAATCAGAACTGGCATGCTTGCCGGAACAAAATATACATTTTTGCTTCTTAAATTCAG
The DNA here is from genome assembly GCA_026543055.1 of Argiope trifasciata. Classification (NCBI taxonomy): domain Eukaryota; kingdom Metazoa; phylum Arthropoda; class Arachnida; order Araneae; family Araneidae; genus Argiope; species Argiope trifasciata. The sequence continues at coordinate 11,706 of JAPMOQ010039837.1, forward strand.
GTGATTTGGATGATGCAAGTAACATCGCTGCAGTTGGAATTTTGCCTCTTTGAGTTTTCTGAATATATTTCTCTTTACTTGGAATCTTAACTTCTTTTGTAGCACCAAAACCGGACATCGCCAGGGATATTCTTTCCTGCCCCTCTACTTCTCCTTTGAGAAATAACATTAAATTCTCCAACCGTTCCTTTGCATCGTATGCAGAATGAGATGCAGGACTTCTATTCCAGGCTCTTAGAAATTCCTCATCGAAACACGATTCAACCATAGGATAGAGAATCGATGCACATTTATCTGTTGTAACTCCCCGAGTTTCCAGAGCTCGCAAATAAGACTCTATTTTGTCATAAAGAAATGTTGGTGATAATTTTTCATGAGATTGAACAAAAATGATTAGCTTCAACATCTCCCTAACATAGACTTCCACCAAAAGGTCTTCTCTCCCAAAACGAGTCTTTAAACTGTTAACAGCCTTGGGGTAATTTTAGCCTGTTGGCGGAAAACTTTCCACAACTTCCATTGCTGTTGAACCAACGACAGTGGCTTGCACCAAGTACTGAAATTTGTTTTCAGGAGCAATATCCTAATCTTTATCAATATGTTCAAACTGACTCCAAAAGGGTAACCAGTCTTTTAAATCATAGCCAAACTGTCGGAATTGAAGTTTAGGAAGAGTGTTTTTTTTTCTTTACACTACTAGTTTCGGGAATTTCCTGATAAATAACACCTTGATTTTCTGCTTGCAATCTCTCCAATTCTAGCTAACTATTAATTTTCAATTTTTCTAACTCAAGTTCTTGTTGTTGTTTCAGCTTGAACTTTTCCAATTCTATATCTTGTTCTTTTTCTTGTTTCAATTTTCTCTTTGTCACAGAATCCTCTAATAGTCCTTTAACAAAATCTGGATCACATTTGTACTCATTACTATTTAAAATTATTGATTTCAGATCGCAGATCTTTGCCGTTGCCGGCACTTCTTCGCCAATTTCATTATCCACATAAGCTAAATCTTCTTTTTTGCAGGACTTCACTGATAAAAACATGTTAATAACTCAAAAAATAGGTCAAAAAGTAATTCAAAAGGTCCTGTCGCGGACGCCAAATGTTAGGGCAAACCAAAGATTTCGCCGAAATCTTTGCCCAATTTTTAAGGAAGTTCACTTTATAAAACTTTATTCCTTTACCTGTTTATAACTTTACCAACGTACTTCTGAGTCACAGACTCAACAGAAAGTAGTTTTTTATGGAAGATGCCAGATTCACAAAAATCAAAAAAATCACTTAAAAAATTATAAATTCGGCGATGTTTGCTTTCATCATCGCTGTTTTTTATGTGAACCTAACATCCTCCCACCTGTTGATTATGAAATAATCAACATTCATTACAAACAAAATAGCAATTCTAACGGATACACAATATCACATAACAAATAGTGTAAATATTAACAATAGAAAGTATAATAAATACATAATTCTAATTTTGACTTCTACAAATTTAGTCTCTCTGGAACTTTTATCTTTCTTCCTG
>JAPMOQ010039843.1:4118-14697 GCA_026543055.1 Argiope trifasciata
TATATATATATATATATATTGTTACGGATTTCCTATATCCTAAAATCCGTCGGGTTCGTTTTATCTTGTATATATAGTGGGTGTGTATGGTTTTAGATGATGATGACACACAAAATGATCAGCCCTTTAGTTGACGAACACAGCACAGGACGGGGACATGACAGCACACAGACTACATATATTCACAACACAACTATGTACAGGAGACAACTATTTACAGCCGAGATGAACACACAGGACAGCACACTACAAATAGTAATCCACAAGCAGAAATTCCGTAGTGACAATGCCCACCGCTAGCAGAGCGGCCAGACAGGATTCAGCCGGAGAGGGAATCTTTATGGGATTTACTTTACACTACCTCGGTCTCTCCAGAACAGGCTGAAACTATTCCGCTATCTTTTCTTGCCTTTGCTGTCGACTCACTACTTCGCACAACGGGACTACTCCTTAGTTCGGGACAGCTCCGTTCCCGACGACGGAACAACGGACTACGACACAGGCTTCGTCAGTATATGCCACACAACAATCCTCCATTCAGGACTCCTCAATTCAAGACCTCCCTCTTTTAGGTCTTCTCGATAAACTCCGCAGCGGTACTTGTCTTCGTTGAACACTAGATCGTTCAGCTTCGGCTTCTCTCCACTGCCTCACTTCGGCTTGACTCCACTGGATTCTTCCTGAGATCTCCTTTCCGTTTTCACCGCAGCTTCGCTTCGACTTTATCCGACTGGAGCCCTCTTCCTTATATATACCGGTGGTAGGCGGGGCTAACATTTTCTGGACCAATCAGGAGCGTTCAAGCTGGATCTCGGCTCCTAGTGGACGGATCGGGAAAATTCTCGATGTTTCAGGTAATTTCCATTTTGTCGCCAAATTCGTCGCCAAGTCGCCAAATGGTCGTCAAGCCATGGGACCTCTGACTTCACACCCATTCACTATTCAATACATATTACTGTCAATCTGTCTTTCTTACGATGACAATATTAGTGCCTGAAAGCAAAACTACAGGTTCGTAACAATATAATTAAAAAAATTAACATGTTTTTGCTCTTCATTTTTCTAAAAATTCAATCACGATAAAAAAAAAGAATTTAGCTTATTTTACAATAAAAAATTAATTTTAATTTTAAAATACTAAAATACTACTAGTTAATGACTCTCAAAGCTTGAGGTTTGAAGATATAAGCTGATATTCAAGATATTTGCTGAGGAAATCATAACTAATGGAAACTTCTAATGATTAACCATTAGAAAATATAGCTAACATTTTCTTTATAAATTATAACATTAACTGGTTTATTCCCTGTATTTCCTTTAAGTTTAATATTTTCATTCTTAGTAGCTATTAATCTTGTGAAATAATCACTCACTTAAAATTATTTTGAAATAATAACCTGTAAAAATGAATAATTGTTTTATAAAACTGACTGGTTATTATTAACGCTGACTTCTTTTGTAGCAATCGGGAAGCAATTAAGTACATTACTTTTAGTATGTATCTATGGAAATGTGACTAAACCCAACATTCCTCTGTCTTGAAATTTCTCTTACTGACACAGAGTATTTTCAAGTTTATCATTTTTATTTTCTGCTGTTATAAATTCAAAATAAAAATTAATTGCTCTTCAATTTCTATGTATATTTTATCCCCAAACTTTTAATAATAAATGAAACCATTTAATAAAGAACAAGATTTTTCTTTTTAACTTTTACCTCGCTTTTTGAGGTATTCTTTCTGTTTTTGCCTGCAGAATTTCTTTATTATAGTGTGGTACAATATTTTTTGGTATGGAATAGCATCTGAGTTATTATCGGTATTGGAATTCTAAATTGTAAATTGGTAGAGATATTCAGCAGTTTCAAGTCTCAACTGGGAGTCAATAGAGACATTCAAATAATAAAAAATATGAATTAAAATAGAACGTTTCATTGTGTGGGATAGTAAATATAATCATATTTTTAATACAATGAAAAATTAGAAGTCATATATAATATGCATATTAATTCCATTACTAGTGTATTCTTGTATGTAACATTTCGGTTGAAGAATAAAAGAGCATTTTCAATTCCCAGATTACCATAAAGGAATTGTTTATATGACTTGTTTATAGAAGTATTGTTTATACTAATTATACTTAAAATAAGTAACCTAAATGACTTTATAAAAATTTTTAAATGCCAATCATCTTACTGTCAAATAATTTTTATAATTCATGCCGACCTTATAATGTCCTAAGTCTTATTTGTGTCCAAAATTTTAAAATGGATTCAAATGTTAAAACGACAATCTCATTTCATACATTATTTTATTATAAAAAGATGCCCCCTATCAATTAAATTACTAAAGGAATTTTTTTCTAGTAATTTAAAATCGAAGAACAGAGTTGTAATTTTTAGATATCTCTTAATTGATAAATCAAATTCATTATTATTTATTGACATTTAGCATATTTAAAGAAACAAATTAAAAATCAAATGATCATTGTTAAATATAAATAATAACAATACGCAGATTTATGAATATCCAGAATTTCTTAGATATCAAAATGACGCATTGAACTTCCCTTAAAATTTAACTCAATGATTTAATTAGCTGGAATGTAAAAATAAATAAAGGGAAAGTGGCTTGAGAAATTGGATGACCTGGAATACTAAATAATCCTCTAGATTAGACAGAATTATTGCTCATCCATTACGCTAATTAATTTATTAATAATTTAATCTTAATGACTTTAATTAATTCTATTATGTTTAGAATTGACTAATCATTTAACATTAATATTTCCTTTAATGCTAGAGGATACAGCAGCCACTAGGAAATATGAAACTGCATTGCAACAAGTTAATAAATTTAATTGAAATATTTTCAACACTTTATATCTTAATTCAGGATGATAAATCTATAAGTGAACACATAGGTAAGGTTTAAAGTTATCAAACTAATTTGGGCACAAAATAGAAATGCACAATTTAATAAATACTATTACAAAAATGTGAAAAATGATCGAAGTAAAGATATTATTATCGAATCTCATCATATTTTAATTGTATGTTCCTAAGATTTGAAAACTGGGATTTCTATCAAACACAGCTATTAGCAGCATAACAAAATCATTTCTAAAGAATAATAATTAATAAATAAAAAAAAAATATGGGAGTTATATTAAAGTAATATATTTGACCTTTTTTACAATAAGCTTATGACATAAAACTAAAAAAATTATGAAACTCCATTAAAGAAATTAGTTTCTTCACACCATTTGAAAACATCGTTTTGAAAGCATATTTTGTCTCTTTTTATAGGCATATATTTTCAGAATAGCTTATTATGAGAGAAGATAGCATCATTGTGAAACCAGGAAATAAACCAAAAATTAGAATTTTTTAAACCCTCCAAGCGGCGGAGATGTTTTTTCTAAAAAGCACATCCCCTCTGAAACGGGCGGAACCGTGTTTTTTCGTTGTGTTCAGTTGTTTCCAAGACGGACGCAAAGAGTTTTTTCCTACTTTCAATTGAACCGTCGAAAAGGGCGAAGACGTGTTTTTTCTTCTGTACCGTCCCCCTCCGTTAGTGACCTCTTTAACCGTGATAGATTACTTTACGATACTACCAGGGGGGAGAACCCCCTAAAATCCCTTAGCACTCATAAAGGAATTCCTTATCGTTAAATGGTTTAAGTTGGAAGTATTTCATATGGTTTTTTGAAACTTATGAGAAAATAAAATCTTCTCACTAAATTTTACTTATCAAAATAACAATTTAAGAACTTATTCCTTAATAAAGCAAAATATTTCTAAATAACGTTTTGCATAAAATGTTGCTGTTAAACAATTTTAAAATACGTGTAATGTTTTCAAAAGAATAACAAAAATAAATAAATACATAAAATAAATTCATTTTAACTTCTTTGCCTCAAAATTCATAACATGAATATGTTGATAGATTTTCAGTTCAGAAGTCAAGACTGTTTTTTTTTTTTATTATTTGATGTTTAACGTAAGAATGTTTCAATTTTTTTTTAATCATTTTTTTAAAGCGGCATAAAGACTTGCAAGAAATTTCGTGTTTTAATTTAAATATTTGTGTTTAAATTAGTTTAATTTAATTTTTCGTGTTTTATTTAATTTAATTCGCTGTAATATAAATTTATATTATAGCTTCCGAATTAAAAATTGCAATTTATTTATAACAACCATACTGTTAAATTCGATCTTTGTAAATCGCGAGAAGCAAACATCACCAAAAAATTAAATGAAAACAGTTAGAAAAAAAATAAACAAAAAAAAATTAACATAAACAGCTGATCCTGGATTTATAAAATTTGGTACATAATTACTTCCTGACCAATAAATAATCAATAATTAGAATCTTTTTTAAAATTTCTAATTTCTTATTTATTAAATCTTAATTTAAATTTAACCAAGCAGAAAAGCTTATTGGCAATTGTTGTGTCACATTAAAATTCAAAAGATTAACTTTCCAAAGACAAAATTTTCGTTTTCAGGACAATTTTTCTTCAGATTTTATAAACAGTTCAGAATTAGTTTTAGAAATAATTTGTAACATATCTTTTTTATAGAAATGAAATTGAAATCATTTTTGCTATTTTACCGTAAAGTTATGTCGTAACTTTCTTAACGTTGAGAAAAAATATCTGCTTTTTTAAAACAGTAACTTCAGTTAAAATTTTTAAGAACTTTTTAATGGCTTATTTAAATAACACGATATACGAATCTTTCACATGATATGCTATAATTGATGACGTCAAGACTAACGGCATCATTAAGACTTTGATGAGGAAGGAATGAATGTTTTAATGAGCACTTTAATATATTTAGGAAACTATTTTTAAAATGTGACATATGAGATACTTTATATACATTTGCAACTAATCCCAATTCGAAATAATAATTCTCTAAACTATTTAAAAAATGTTTCTATAATTTCAAATGATATCATACAAACAGTTTCAAAATATGTGCAAAAATTAAATTTGTAAGTAAAAAAAAAAAATCGTTTTATTGACTCATTCTGGAGTAACATGAAGAAATAGGAATCATGAGCGCAATAACTATAATCAAATGAACACTAGCTTGAAAATAGAAATAAAATATTCAGTGCAAATTAAATTTTCACTTCTTAATTAAGTTTAATTTCGGATTTATACCTGCTTCTGCTAGTGATTAAGGTATCACATTCCATACATTAATCACTGTACTATTTCTACATTCAGCATGTTATTAATAAATCACTCAAATAAGCTGTAGATTTTTGAACAACAATATAAATTAAAAAAATAGTATTAAAATATGAAGAACTTATTCTCAAAAAGGTACTTCAGTTTCTGCAAGATCAGATTCTTTGAATTATAAAAGCATTACTAAAATAATTCAAAGACATAATTAAAAGACAATTAGTAAAATTAATTTTGAAAGTTGCTTAAATGCAAAAACATGCTCTTGTTGTCATTCCCAATAGCCTTAATTTCGGTTTTTATTCTGTTTTGTCTTGATTTCATTTAGGAATATGACAAGTACGAAATTATTTAATTTGGGCCATTCGATTCATACACTTGCATACTCTGTCATTCAGAACTTTTAAAAAAATGTACCTATCTGGCATTTTCAAAAGATAGTTTCTAAGACAGATTGTGTTGAAGCACTAAAAAGGGTTTTCTTGCTAAGAGTGATATTTTATTTAAATACAAAATTGTATTAAAACTGACAAATAACTTTTTATTCAAAACCAGCAGAAATATACTAAAATATAATTTTTTTTTTTTTAAACTACATTTAAAAATTTCACAATTTATTATTTTTATAAAGATTTTTTTGATTCCATACAAATATTTAGATAACTAAGACTATAAGACCTTTACATATAAAATAAATAATGAAAACTACTGTGAGTGAATTGCAATTAATATCGCTTCATATCTCACTAAAAACTGATTTCATCAGTAGGAAATTTTCAAAAAAAAAAATTAGTGAAAAATTTCTTTTCTTTTTCTTTTTAGTTTCCTTGAAAATTTTCTTACAATTTTGAGTTAAAAACAGATATATCCTATTATTATTAAATGCAAGAACGCTTTAAGTGATATTTTCAAACACTTATATTAATTCCAAAAGCTTAAATATGCAGCTTTGAAAAGTTTGCAAAGAATTATCGAAGCATATGCGCCTCTATGAAAGATCAATGGCATTAATTGGTGTGATGTTATAATTAAGTGGTAAAGTTTTCACCTCTCAGTGTAAAAGATATCTTACATTACGTCTCTAAAAAATAAAATGTAGGAAACACAAATTTTGATAGTTATATACGTTAGGAGAAAGAATATGTATTTGCATTAAATATTACTTACATGCAGAAAAAGTGTAAAAGTGTAGCATGATTTTAGCACATTGATATTTCTAAACGCTTTTCTTCTTTTATATATACATATATATTTAATTAAAAGACAATTAATAACATAGGGTCTTTTGTAAAAAGGTTGTAATAAATACATATATGTGATAGTGAATCTAATTATGCAAAAAATTTAGTTTGAAAATGTAAGACCTCTATGCAAAATATTTTTTCCCTTTCAAAGATTGAATTCATGTCTCCGTTTAATTGGAGACTACATATTGTTAATACGAAAAAAAAAAAAAATAGTGAGTGAAAAAAAGAGGGGAGGGAAGTGGTCATCAGTAAGATAAGATAGCCAGATAGATTACAAAACAATCTCCCCACTGGGTTTTTGGGAACCCCGCGACTGGGAAGGAGGGGACGTGAAAACTGTTCGTATCTTTTTCGGACACTCTCTAGTGTGAAGCTGATATTTTTTTGAAGTAACCTAAGTCATACTCAGAATAATTGGGCGCTCGGAGAGTTAAAGAATGAAATAACGGTGGTTAGCTGAAAAGTGCTATAGAATTTGTATTTCATTGCATTCTTTTATATATCATAGCTCTATTATAATTTTAAATTTAACTAATCACTATAACTTATCCTTCTGAATTCATGAATAAATTAATCACATATTTGAAATTTGATTTTTAATTTTTCATCCCAAAAAATTTCAATGCATTTCATTCATTTATTATAGTATATTGCTAGGATATTCGAACTATGTGCATAATGTTATGGTTAAAAAAATATAAAAAAAATATTAATAATTATAAAATGGTTCAAAAATCAATTATATATTAAACTTTTAAATTATCTGATTTAGATACTTGAAAAATAAATTGTAAATTCAGAAAATAAAAAAAATCATTTAAACTCCCCAATAGTTTATACCTAAATGAATAAATTAACAATTTGCATCATCCTAAAATATAAGCTGCAATTGACAATTATGAAATGTTTAGTGATTGAATACTTAGCGTTTTGATGATTATTTAATTATTTCTATGAATGTTTGAAGTCCTTTGAAACTGGTATTGCCAGTTTTTTCATATGATTCTATTGACATTAAATTTGCCGGCAGGCTTCAGTCTTTAGTGGGTGATATTTTGATTCCATATAATAAATTCATATAGGTTAAAAAACAATTAATGCGACTGAAATGATAGCTTGTTAAATGTAAATGAAACTAGAATCAAAACTATTTTTGAATCAGCCTTGTATCGATGCAAAATTTGCATTAAAAATCTACTTCTTGATTCTACATTCTGTCAGAAAACCTATGTTAAGTTTAGTTTTAAGCTATTTTTCAGTAGGAAATGTTTTTGCAAAAGCGGAACTAATTTGTTTCAAATGCAATGGCTTATACGAAGATCAAATAAGCAACATTTAGGATTCCATGAAAATTAAATAATATTTTATACTGTAGATAAGGAAGATAACTATTGCTTTCTTAGAATCTGTAGGTGGGAACTGCGTATTGACTGGAATTGCTTATTTATATCATTTCTGGTATGAATATTCATAATAGTACCATTAATGCGTGCGCATGGATTTCTCATGATTTTAAGTAAAAAGTAAAGGAGTTAAAAAATAAAGACAAACAATGCAATAAGAATTTGTTGCCTTAAATGATTCGATGCAATAAAAAGTAGATGATATTAATTGCCTTTTTCTCAATCATTATAAATAATGTGATTAAAATTCTGACAATCACCTGGAAGCTAATAGAACTTTTATAAGGAGGTGTATTCAAAGACAGAAATTCCAAATACATATCATAAAACATTGGAATCAATAAAACTCTGGATTTTTTTTGGATATACATCTCCAAATATTTCTTACTTGTTGTTGAACCATACTCAGCAACACCTCAGATATGGGAATGTGAAAGCATTGATGCTTGTTTATTCCGTCTGTAAAATAGTGTTGTGCGTAATTACTTCCACTGCATAAATGATTACACTCTTTCCGTGAGCGTTTAAATCATGACCAATATTGATCATTAAAATGGTTGTGATAAGAATTAGGTATGCCAAAAGTAGCATTACACTGGTAAAAACTCATAATTAAAAAATTTTAAAATAGAATTTAAATAGCCATCAAATGATTAGTTATTCAAAAAACAAAAATCCATTAGTTTGTATAACAGCCAAATACAAAAAAGGAGCAGGCATAAAACAATTAAGAAATATAATTGGCTTAAGCTGAAGAGCCTACGCAATATTTCAACAGTATCATTGAAACATAATCTGTTATTAATTTACCAAAGATAGGCAATTTAAATTTAGTAAAGAGAAAAAAATGAAAAATACAGTAGAAAGAAAAATGTCAATAAACAAATAAGCAAATAAATGGAAAAATAAACAAACATAAAAACAAATACCTACAATGGTTCAGTCTGAGGTATCTATGATCAGTAGCAAAATGTCAGTTCTTTTTACATTCTTTATTCTTGTACTCATTAGATACTGTCTACTTTTAAAAATACTTGACAAACTAGGATTGAATTATTGTTCAATTTGGAAAATCTTATTTTCATCATAGTATAGGAAATCCAAAATGGTTTGAGCATTTTTAATAAATGATTGAATATTCTCTGTGTTATCATTTTATCGAATATTTTTTCAATGAAATCAAGAAGACGAATAATCCTGAAAGTAGTTGGATCTGTATTTTTTTGTTTGATTTGTTAACCAATGCAATTAGTGATACTTCCCATTTTTCAAGGAAATATGCATTTTGCAGCCATCTATAATAAAGATCAACAAAAATTTTGCTATTCAACTTAAATGTTTCTTTAATCATTCCTGCTGAAATACCACCCGGACCTGGAGATTTTATTGTTACTTAAATTGTTGATAGTATGTCCTATTTTGAAAAATGGATACCAAGGATCCTTTAGAGAACTTTCTAATATTTTCTCGGAAAAAGCTTAGAATCACCATTATTCGAGGGAAATGAAATTGAAGTAAAGAATCTAACGATTTCTTAGGATATGCTGTTAAAGAAACATCAGTTTTTTTAATTGCAATGAGTTGGAAGGATTTACTATCTGGAATTTTAGTCATATTCCAAATGACACATTTGATGTTACGTTTTCTAATAAATTAGAGTGATCATTTCTTTTTGCCGCATTTAAGCATTATATACTTCGCTGCTTCTTTAACCACCATTCGAAGATATTTCTTGACTCTGCCTTAAACAATTATATTTTTGCTATTCTTACATCACTTGTGAGAACCTTAGACTACTAATAATGTTTATGCTTTAGGTGTTAACTTATTTAATTTACTAATCAGACACTAGTTTTTGCTAAATTCTCAACTTAAAAATCAAGAATTTGTTGTTCTGTACTTTCCAACACTTGAAAATCTTTGACAAGAAGAAATCTAATTTTTTTTTTAATTTAATGTTTCTATGCAATCTAATTTTTTGAATTAAGTTTTCACCTAATAATATAAGTGGCACACAGATTATTAGGTGATATAGTATATTAGATTATTGGGATAACTGTCCTTAACTTTTCCCGAAATACTTGGACCAAACAAGATTAGAATGTAGTCACCAATTGTACATTCTTAATGGACGGCAGCCTCAATTATTGAAGGATGAAATACTCTCGGAATTGTGGTTAATTCTCTGATGCTGTCATCAATTTTCCATTCTCAATTGGTGGGTATCTCAATTATAGAGAAAAAACGCTCTTGAAATTAGGATTGATTAAGCCTGCAAGGTCTAGTGATTGTGCAGATGCAGATTGGATAAAGTGCATTAGAATCAACCGCCAATATATCATCACTGAAAACTGCAACAAATATATTCGTTCGTCTCATCTCCGTTTTACTGTGGGGGGGGGAGAGTATTGTAAGGGAAACTTAATACGCCGGATAAAAAACTCACTATTGAGTGATCACTTTTGTCTTGTGTCATGTTATCTGGCTACGAACCCTAAGGTTGTGAGTTCGGTCCTCGCTCATCGCCAGTCATAACATTGGTGACCTGGACGTGATAAACATGCAGCGTGTCGGCACTTAAAAAATGTCATTTTCTACAACATATGACACTTCCAGTTACACTTGTAGTATCACACAGTGTTTGTCTGCTTTATTGGCTTAAAGCATTTTCATTAAGTTTGTGGCAATAGCTCATTTTGCTATCATAAAAGATTATCAACCTTTCCACGTC
>JAPMOQ010039846.1:0-28222 GCA_026543055.1 Argiope trifasciata
AAAAAAAAACTGAACAGAAATATTGTGGGGTGAAAAAATGTTTAAAACAAAATTCGATCATAAGCAAAATTTCTAAAAAAGAAATCAAACTTCAAAAACACTTAAATTAGAAAAAATAAATAAGAAGCTATTATTTTATATATTTAAATAAACACATGAGGTAGATATAGCATTAAATTAGAGCAAATAGTGAAATCTTGCCCTATTATAGAAGCTAAGATAAAATTGTAGCTGCCGAACAAATACAATGTCACTAAAAATTATTTATACACTGTAGAATAAAACAGTGAGTCTTCTTGAAAAACACGGATATTGAAATTCTTCAAGCAGATTCAGTCAATGTTCATAATATACATACCATCTCTTTGGAAAATATATACAAGTAAAATACATTTCAGTTAAAAAAATTCTTAAATTCAAATGGATGCAAGAAGTATAAAGCATTTATCCAAATGCAAATGAGATTCTGAATTTACATAGCAATAATATCCTTACAATTATATTTTAAACAATATACTTTCAACATAAACCTATGCAAATTCACAAAATATTTCTACGTATTCACTAAGTGTTAAACAGCCAACTGTGCATTTATTTCTTACATAAAGGTGGGAGCAAAATCAATTATTTGTGTACATTTACCATGTATTAGATTTGACAGTCATATGGTACATTCAATCAGATATACATATAAAGAACAACGTTTCATAGGGCATATGTTTTGCATTTATAATGCATTCTTTAACAAAGAAATTGTCGTTTAAAATTATTGCTATATGGTACACTGGAACTAAATTCATCCAAGAATTTTAGGCAAAATAATACATTATCGAAAATACAAGAAAAAAAAAACAATTTTTTAAAAAAAGGAAAGCTCGTTAAATGTTTCGAAACAGATTTACTACATTACATTTTAATTATTTTACTAACAAATACTTTAAAATATATCTTTCCAATCATCATTTATATAGAAATGGAATGTTTCATAGAGCAAAAACAGCACTCTGAGCAAGTAAAAATATTTAGTAGACAAAGCATTTTTGCACAGAAATATCCAAAAATAAGTGCATCAAAAAAAAAAGTGAAATCTACAAAACCGGACATTCACGATTCTTACACACCATGCCAATAGAGTTATGACATTCCAAAATATACTGTGAATGCAATATATTATAAATCAATTAAAATTATAGTGGTATGGACTGAAAAACCAGCATCCAATACATTCAAATATTTTCTAAATCCGTTTTCAATTAATCATTTGGGCAGAGTGCTCAATAAATTTAAAATCGGTAATCAGAATTTCGCATGCATAGAAATGGGTGGAAGGGGGCTTGTACTGCATTCGAACAAGGCATTTGTTGAAGATATTGGGGCTTGATGGTCTGATCATAATATATTGGCCATAGTGAACAGCTAAAGAATTGGAATGGAATCCACTATGTCATCGGCGTGATCGCGAGTGGCCGGCTTGATGGGAGCGATAATTATAATATTTATTGCAGAAAGAGGCTTTAATAGTCAACAAGATAAAATAGAGTTAAAATTATTAAAAATAAACTAACTTAATGAATTTGTGCTGATGCTGTATTATAAATTTAACAGAATGACCCAGAATTAAAATGCCTGCATATCCTACTACCCCAATAAAAATCTTCAATTATCTAAATTCAATTATTAGTCAATAAATTTAAAATTTAATTAATCACTTACAGTTAATGAATGAAACTCAAAAGAATAAATCGTAATGGCATAGAAAAAGGAGAGCAATATTTGGCTTTTAAAATATTGCTTCATGACATTTACACTACTCAATATGCTTTTTATTATTATTATTATTATTATTATTATTATTATCATTAAATATTATGAAGCAAATATTGATTGCCAGATTGCAATCAAATGAAGTTTAAAATTCATTAAAATAAAATTTTCCTTTTATATTATCGGCGAATTTAAAGACTAACATTCATTATGTCTGAATGTATAACACTTTTGCTAAAAATTCTTTAATACAAACTAACACCTGTACTGAAAATAGTACTTGGCAATCAGTAGATAAAATTAAGAATATTAGCAAGTTAAGCTCATGTTTATCATTCAGATAACATTTCTTTTATACGTGAGCACATTGTACAAAAACTAATCTCCTTCCCAGAAATGTGTTGATTTTTAATTCATAGCAACATTCTACTGTTGCAATAAATTGCACCATTATTTTAGAATGACAAGTCACATAAAAGAATTAGCTTGAAGATCAAGCTGTCGGTTTTATAACAACCAATTTTAATTATTTTAAAATTTTAATTCCGAATATAGCAAACAGGTTCTTTTTATTATAGAGTATCACATATTACAGCATTTAGCCAATACTTGCATAATGCTTTTTTATGTTACAAATAAAATTACATTTTTGCTTTACACACCAAAATAAATGTTATAGTTCTAATATGAAATAGCTGATTTTGTACTTTTGAAACGATGTATTTAAATAAAAAAATTGAATTGGCAATAAAATGTCAATAAAATGCATTTTTGAAATACAAAATAACAACAGATGAATCTTCAGATCATAAAGATACATCGATATTTTTTAATACCTAACTTGAAAACTTTAACGTTTGAAAAAAAAATTCTCTCTACCATCAATGAAAATGAAACTGTAAATGATTCAATAAGATGTGACTGATTATTGTTTCATTTTCATATGACATTGTTTTTCCACATAGAAAGAGAAGCCCTTAAAAGAAGTTATTTACAGCTTTACTTCCCAAATCATAACGTGTGCATCAAGGGATAATTTAGAATCATGATCCTTCTCCACTTTACGCCAATTAGTGTAACCACAACCACCAGTTAACATCAAAACAGTCTTTTGAGTAGAATCAGTAACAGCCTTTGGTGTTGATTTATATACTGTTCTACCTAATGTAACATGAGTGGGTAAGCTTCGAGATTCCTCACTAATTTTTTTTACAGGAGAATGAACTTCATCACATGCAGATTCTGGTGAAGGCAAACTTATTTCCGTTGTAGCAGTAGATGTAGCCGTGGAAGCAGTATCATAAGCTGCGGAGGAATCTGAATCCTCTGATACTGCCATAGTGGACAAATCCCATGATCTTGGACGGCCTGACTTTTGTTGCACCCTGTGTGAGGAAATGAAGAATTATCAATTATAAAATAAAGATTTTTTTTCTCTTTTGGTGACATTAAAAAAAAGATTCCTTGTCTAAATTATGCAAATTCAATCAATTTAAAAAATAACTAATTTTAAATAATAATAATAATTTGAAATAGAATTTGCAAAAAGTAAGTAAAACAAAGCTCACATGGTAAGAATTCAGGAATTTAAATAACATTCAATTAAAAGAAGTAGAAAATTCAATATCCTCATGGCTTAAAATATTAAAACTAATAACAAGTATAACAGATGCAAAATTTAAAATAAGAACATTAAAACAACATACTTTCTATCTAAAGTATTAAGGTGTAAATGAACTAGCTCAGGATCACTATGATTAAGCCGCTCATACAATTTTTCTTGACTGTCTTTTTCATAATCTTGAACATTCATTAAATCAGCATAAAGACCATAAACATCATTAGATTCTTCTATGTTTCCTTGTGAAGAAATGTGAGGACATAAAGACATGCCTCGTGGCAAAGTCTTTGCACCAGACGCATGAATATCACTAAGATTTGACTTTGGACCTAATAAAAAAATATATATACAATTCATTTATTGCTCATTAATGCAGTAAAAGATAATTATAACGGTTATTTATTCTTTACTAGCAAAAGGAATATAAAATTATACAATTAAATTCTTTAACTTCAATAAAAAGAAAAATGAAACAAAGTTAATAATAGCCTGTTCTTGTACAGATATGTATAGATACGATTTTTTTTTTTAATTTTTAAAAATGGAATAACATTGTTTGCACTACATAGCAATTCTACTACTGCTGTGGAGGAGAAAATTTTGGATGCTGGGGAGGTAGGTGGTCTAGGAGATTGAATTTATAAAAATTCAAATTAAATTTTTAAATAAACTGATGGGAAAAAAATCCCAACACTAGGAAGGAGCTGTGCTAGATAAACGAAATTTGGTAGGCGTGTTTATACATCTGAAAGATGACGTCGATTCAAATTTCGAGCTACGCGCGTAAATGTGGTGCTAGTAGCGACACTATGAGCATGCAAATGAGGTTTGCTTTAAATAAGTACTGTAAGGTCCGTGATCGTTATTTATAAATGAGATTTGACGTAGTGGGTTAATGTTAGTCAAGGATGCCTCTGAGAAGACGAAGAAGCCATTATCAACAGCTCACTGAGTTTGAACGAGGTCGTGTCGTAGGGCTACGAGAAGGTGGGTTTTCTTTCCACGATATTGCTGAAAGACTTGGCAGGAATGTATCCACTGTGCATGAGTATTGGCGGCAGTGGTCAAGGGAAGGTACTGCCTCAAGAAGACCAAGTTCCGGACGGCCATGTGGTACTACTGAGAGGGAAGACCGACGTATTCGGCGTATGGCTGTGGCTAATCGTACTGTGTCTGCAGCTGAAATTCGAGCAGCAGTTGGCACCACAGTGACACAACGAACTGTTACAAATCGGTTACTTCAAGGAGAGCTCCGAGCCAGACGCCCTGTACAGTGCATTCCACTGACTCCAAACCACTGCCGTTTGCGATGTGAGTGGTGTCAAGCTAGAGCTCATTGGAGGACGGAGTGGAGATCTGTTGTGTTTTCTGACTAAAGCCGGTTCTGCCTTGGTCGCAGTGATAGCCGTTTGTTGGTTAGAAGGAGGCCAGATGAACGTCTGCTAGTGACCTGTCTGCGGCCTAGACACACAGGGCCTATTCCTGGAGTTATGGTTTGGGGAGCAATTTCGTATGACAGCAGGAGCACTCTTGTGGTTATCCCACTTACCCTGACTGCAAATTTGTACGTCAGTCTAGTGATACAACCTGCTGTGCGGCCATTCATGAACAGCATTTAAGGGGATGTTTTCCAACAGGATAACACTCGCCCTCATAATGCTGTTGTAACCCAACATGCTCTACAGAGTGTCGACATGTTGCCTTGGCCTGCTAGATCACCAGATCTTTCTCCAATCGAGCACGTATGGGACATCACTGGACGACAACTCCAGCGTCATTCACAACCAGCATTAACCGTCCCTGCATTGACCGCCCAAGTGCAACAGGCATGGAACTCCATCCCACAAACTGATATCCGACACCTGTACGACACAATGCATGAACGTTTGCATGCTTGCATTCAAAATTCTGGCGGTTACACCGGTTACTAATGTACCAACATTTCACACTTGAAATGGCTCTACCTGAGATCTTGAAACTTTAATCAATTAAATGTTACCTAGACAAATGTATTCCTAAAATTTCATTACTGTACAATAATTTTTTCTTGGTGTTGAGATTTTTTTTCCCATCAGTGTATGCCTAAGTATTCTTTAAATATTTTTAATAAAACGAAAATATTTTAAAACTTAATAAAATACACAGCCATTAACAATTGCTTTATAACATGCAATATATATTCAATGAAAAAAAATGTAACTAAATTTAATCCACAGAAACATCCTTTCATTATTTTTCTAATCATAATTATTTCCAACATTATATAAATATTATGAAGAAGATAACTAAGAGAAAAAATTCAAACATAAAATATTTTAAAAAACTGACAGCGGGTAAGATTGACCTATATTTACTCTGAATCATTTTCTACGGTATACAATAATTGCATACACTTCTGTGTTTCTAACCCAATTTCTTTAGAAATCAGTTCACATTACTTAATAAAGATCCCTTCATTGACATGGGTAATTTTAAACATATTATTGGATTTTGTTTCATCCTCTTGTTTTGGATGAGCAGGTTGCAGTTAATAATTTTTTGTTAGTAATAAAATTTACAAACTAACTTCTTCTTAAATTACAGGAATTGTCGGCACTCATATTCAGCAATCTATAAATAGAATAATCATAGGCCAGTATCTGTTTTGATCGTATTTAGATTAACAAATGACTATTTAAAATGTCCTTTTATAACCCAAAATAACTTGTATATCAAGATAGTTTACTGTCTTGCCGATTTTCCACATCTCTAAATCAGAAAATTTATAATTAGTAGAATGCGACCTTTCATTAAAAATGATCCCTTGTACAATGCAGCTCTTCATCGAAATAGATTCCTAATTCATTGAGAAATCTCTGAAGGTATGCATCATAACAAGAGTCACAAATTTCAATATTACACCAAGGAATAAGCTTCAATACAATTCTCCCAGGTTTAGACATCAATGAAACACAAAGAAGTGCAGTATGCTGGATTGCTCAGAAGGGGGGGGGGGGTAAAAAGCACAATTTGAAATTACAAGTAATGAGGAGCTACAAGACGAATCCATTTAATTGGGCCAAATATTGAGAACTGATGATGAATAAATAATTGTTAGTAGTCTGTCAGACCACACACCCCTGGTTAAGAATTACTGCAACAAAGTGGCTATGTAAGACAGCATATTGCATTATTTTGATGGAGATTTTTTTTCTTCCCATTCGTTAAAGTTACCTCTTAATAAATAAGATAAAACTATACAAAAGAATATATTATTCCAATAACTTTTTTAACATATATATTTTGAAAACAAGCACAGAGAAAATGTCAAATTTACAGATTTAAGTATATAAAGCACGAATAGCAGAATCTTATCAAGCTTAAAAATTCAGTGCTACACATTTTCTGTTCATTCCATGATTAATAAGAATCCAATTATTCTTTTTAACGTTAAATAAAGATAGATATCATATCCCATAGCAAAGCAATACAAGTTCTGAACCAAATTTCCAGAAAGTAAACCTACTGAATACGATTTTCAGCTGAATAAAAAGCATTGGTACAAAAATCGCAAGAAAATTTTATAAAACATGCAAGTATTAAGGTGACAAAGATTAAACATAACTTTTAATTCTTATGTAGTGAGTCGATTTATCAAAAACTAATTCACTTTTCTAATTCATCAGAACAATTTTTATGAAAGTCACCAAATGAAATAAAAAATAATTTTAAATTTATTTACCAGGGGTTGATTTCTTGCTTGATATTGTTGATGGCAAGACAGAATCGGAAATTTGCTTCATTACTCTTGATCTTGGAGAAACTAATGATTCATCATCACCATCAGCACTAGCAGGTCTTCTAGTAACAGGAGAAGACAATACAGGAAGAGCCAGAGCTTTTGGCTGCAGACTTAACAATAACTGTACAGGACCCTGATGAGCATGATATGCTAAACTAACTCGTCCAGTTATAATAGGTACACCTTCTAAGCGAGGAAGAGGAACTGTCAATAAAATTCCAACATTTGTTCCAACCCACAGAAGACCTTTGCAGGCAACAAGTGAAGTAACATAGATTGTAAGAGGCGATTTATCTTTATCTTTACCTGCACAAACAGAAACTTATAAGAAATATGGACAAAAATTTAGAAATATATAAAAAGATAAGACAATAAGTTTAATCACAAATCTTTCCTTGTTTGCATTATAAGACATATAGCATGTTATTTAAATTCATTTGTATAGAGATTAAAATACTAAGCCAATATCCTTCTGAAAATATATATATTACCCTTAACAGAATACTGATGAATATATCTCCTGATACTCAGAGTTGGCAGCAAGGGATTGTTTGAAAAGGTCAGGACTTGCGCAAAAAAAAAAAGCATCTTTGTATATGCATATAAACAGAAATCTAGATATTTTCTAAGCATATGCCGTTTCTTGTTTAATAATAATGCACAGTCTTTACTGAAAAGTTTTAAAAAATTAATTTTAAATGGATATATTTTTAATTTAATATTTCAGTATCAGCATGTCTTCTATTAAAATACAATTTATGCCTTTTTAGTGTTTATAAAGATAAAAATTATCATAAAACTACAAATATTAACATTGTTTAAAAGTTGAATTAATTTTATGGTAATGGCATCTAATTTCTTAAAATATTTTTCTAACACATTGCCAATTATTTTGGAAAATTATACCATTTTTGAAAATGTCAACATTGATGTAGTTGCAGTATTACTAAAAATATAGAATTAGATTTTTATATATGCAGTGACAAATAAGATCCGACATGATTGCAAGAGAAAGTGCAAATTTCTTCCTGAGGTAACTCACTATACACCGAAGAGCCATTACATTATGACCACCCTCCATCTATGAGAATGGGCTTGCCCAGGAGCAGAACCACTGCGCGTGCGTGGTTGATATTGGAGTATATAAAACGGGTATGCAGTGTCTTTCTAAACATAGTGCGATTGGCGACATAATGGGAAAAGCAGCGGATTTATCAGACTTTGATAAAAGTCAAATCGTTATGGCTCGGTGACTTGGAACATCAATATCAGAAACGGCGCGTTTAGTGGGCTGTTCACGTGCAGTTGTTGTGAGCACATATCAAAGGTGGTGCAGGGATGGTGAAACGGCAAGTCGCCGGCCAAAAGTGTGTCGTCCACGGCGCATTGATTCCAGAGGAGAGCAGAGATTGCTACGCATTGTTCGCCGTGACCGAAGGGCTACAACAGCCGAAATCCCCACCAGCTACAACAGTGGTGACCCAGGCAATGTTTCTCAACACACTGTGCAGCGTACATTGTTACGTATGGGCCTACGCTGCCGGAGGCCGAAGCATGTTCCTGCACTAACGGAACGTAATCGCCAGATGCGTCTGCTATGGGCCAAGAAACATCGGAATTGGACACCAGAGGAATGGAAGAAGGTTGCATGGTCCGATGAATCACGTTTTCTGGTCCATCACTTCGACGGGCATGTGAGAATACGCCGATTTCCAAATGAACCCCTTGCTCCCGAATGCGCAGTTGGACGGAGACAAGCCGGTGTGGGGGTATTATGGTGTGGGCAATGTTTTCATGGAGCACATTATGACCCATAATCCCCATAGAACAATTCTTGACATCTGGAAGTTACGTGAACATGGTTGCAGACCAGGTTCACCCATTCATGGCAACAGTGTATCCTGCGGGGGATGGCGTGTACCAACAGGATAATGCACCATGTCATAAGGGTGGAATCGTCACGGATTGGTTCGAGGAACATTCCAGTGACTTTCAAGTCATGTCTTGGCGCCCAAACTCACCTGACATTAATCCAATAGAGAATTTGTGGTCCTACTTGGAAAACCAAATTCGTGCTGCAAAGCTACCCCCTCGCAATATGAGGGAATTGCAGGACCAGTTGGTGTGCGCTTTGTACCAGATACCTCAGACTACCTATCAGCACCTTGTGGAATCAATGCCACGGCAGGTGCCAGCAGTTTTGAGGGCTAAAGTGGGTCCTACATTATTAGCAGGGTGGTCATAATGTAATGGCTCTTCGGTGTATTTGGCAATTTAGAACATTTGCAGTTTTATAAAGCAAAGCACTGAACCATACCAGAATAGCTACTACCATAAAATTGGAATAACTTCCATAAATTAATAATAAAATAATGCTATGTTCTAAATAATTTTTTTATCTCTCAAAAAGGATAGCAACGTTAAGAAATGGATAAATTATAAATTCTCTTATTTTTTATTTTTTTTACTTCTAAATGTTAGTAATAAGCTTCTTCAAACAATTTATAAAAACTTGTTTTTAAAAACTAGATGAAGAAAAAAATATTTATTTTAACTTGAGCTTTAAAAAAAATACAGAGAGATGTGATTTCATATTTTATGAAGAAAGAAAATGATTTAACAATTCATAGTTTTTATATATAACAAAAACAAATCTGTAAAGTAAAAAAGACACCAATCTTAGGTTAAAAGCAAAATAAAAAAGCTATTCAGAAATTTAAAAAGTATTTTTTGAAGCTAGCGGACGACTATGTATCACGCTGCCTTAAAATTTAACACATCAAGTGAAGAACTGTTTTAAAGTTAAACTGCATTACAGTTCTTTAGTATAAATTTAAGTGAAAGAGGTATTTTTTTAATCACAACTTTAATAGCTGCAAAATCAAGTGACTCAACATTTCAGTAAAG
This sequence comes from Argiope trifasciata, assembly GCA_026543055.1. Taxonomy (NCBI): domain Eukaryota; kingdom Metazoa; phylum Arthropoda; class Arachnida; order Araneae; family Araneidae; genus Argiope; species Argiope trifasciata. The sequence goes on from JAPMOQ010039846.1 coordinate 10,074, forward strand.
CAATGATATTAATATTGAATTTAATTACAAAAAATCATTCATATAAAACTAATTATTCAGAGATTATTAAATTAGAGAGGAAAAATATCCTCGTTCTAAAAACGTTGACATAGTTTGCTCAAAATAGTGAACTAAAACCCCAATGACTTCCCATTTAAAATAGTAAATTACTGTCTTTAAAAAGTTCATTCAAAGGATAGCTCAAAACTGATATATTAATAAAAATGGTGATCAAATTTATAGCATATTAAAGAGGCTTCTTAGTAAGTATTTATAAAATAGCTGCTCCCATATTCGATACATCTCTTTGGCACAACTAATTCATCTTGATACATTCTTATTTTCCATTGATCAAACCAATCTGTGTTCTTTGTTGACAAAAGGCATAAAAAGTAATACAAAATAAAATTCTTCATCATCGAGAACAATAAGAATTGGATGAATGTTTGAATTTCAGTCATAATAAGTAAAACAAAATACATATTTTGTACTACCTCTTTGTGATAGTATTTCAAATAAATAAAATTGCACTCTATTAAAGAAAGAGGAAGGAGAAAAATAATGGTAATTTATCATAATCTTAATATTTGATGGCACCCTTGGATCCATTTTACCAGATTCTTTCTCCGAATTATTTTTTTTTTGTCAGTTTTCTTTCTTGATTCACCCAGTAAAAAACACATCCTTTCGCTTTATCGTATTCAATGACTGGGGAAACCAAAAGTTTTTTTTTTGCTCCTCTCGAGAAAATTAAGCACTTTAAAAGGATACTTTTTTTAAATGAATCACTTTTAAGATGTTTAAAAATGGTTTAATTTAAACACTCTTCATGATGCTACACACCTTGTTACTTCCATCAAACTGATACGCCCCTGTTTTCTGCAGTCTACTTCAATTTCTCAGTGGTATTTAAAGGAAATCCTCCAAAAAAAGCCGTTATCACTGTTCTCTTCTAACTTTTCAAGGACAACTAAAAATTTGATATTTTAGCCATGCACTGTAAGCTATGAGATGAGTAGTATACTATGTGCTGGTATACCAGTTAAAAAGTCAGCAGGTAGTTTGCTAATTATGTGTTGTATGTCCTAGCAAAGGAATAACATTTTAGCCTTTGGCATTGAAAGTAGTCTCTGTCACTAAGAGGAACTTAAAATATATCTGTTCTAGCTAACAATATATTAAGGGCTGGGATGACCAGAGCTGATAATATTGGACAAAAATCCATTTCAATATTACCTTTTTTTAAGGAGGGTTTTATTATTTATTTTTTTTTGTGGGCAACCAAAGATTAAATTTACCCCCAATAAAACATATATCATTTCATTACTAAAAGAATATCTGTTAAAAGCTAGAATTTTAAACTGTATCACCTTCTTTCATTCAAAAGACCATCAAAACAAATGTTGGATTATATAATAATTATTACATCAATAATGTAATACATTAATAATGCATTTGGGGATATGTTGGTGGAAGTGCAATCACAACATCAAGCCCAGCAAATCTAGGGAAAAGAAAGTTTCAGCTGTAAAATAAATTGGTATTAACAATTATGGGGCCACTCAATTATTCCAAATATGTTATCACCTTAAGAAAACTTAAATATTCTGCTGGGAAAAAATTACTTGGGAATTGAACAGTTGTGTTACATATGTATTGAATCACCATATGGCAGGATGAACGATTCCTTGACATAAATTATCATAACTTCATCATTCATTCACCAAAAATTAATTATTTGTGCTAGATAATGGAAATTATCCATCTGATATTATATTTCAAATCCCCCCAAGATGCCTTCAGTACCAACCGACCATTCAATGGGCATTGCTGTGGAGTGCTTATTCCCACTTATTGTACTGAAAATACTCAAAAGAATCAGTGCCCAGTATAAGAAAAGTGCATAAACTGCAAACAGAAATCCTACTATTGATTTCATTTAATACCCATGTTGCAAACTGGAAAAGCAAATCACTGCAGTTAAATTACAAATTTTGTATCTCAAAGCTTGACATTAAATTAAATCCAATGCCAATCTCTGGAATAAATGGCATGCTTTCACTGCAAAAAATTTCTCTAACCCTAAAAATATGCCATTAACTGCAAGTCGTCTGAACCAGATCAAACAAGCCAAATGCTCCAGGATATTAAAACACAGAGGAACAAATGTTAAATCGAAATAATGAAACACATTAAAGCTAAAACTTCTCAATCAGATCGAAATTCTAAACATCGAATCATTCTGGAATTTATTACTCAGACTGATACAGACCACAAAATGCAACCTCTGTAATAGGAGGAATATCCTTAAATCCTAACCAACTTCCAATCATTCACTTGATAAGGATTTGATTTGTACATCAGCAGAGACATTTTACAAACTCAGCTGCATATTTTTTCGATTAACCCTAGAATAACTTCGATTTCTTAAAGGGTCTTTTCCTTTCCTAGAACTACTATGGTACACAAATCAAACTTTATGACATAATGGTCATTAGCATATTAAACCTTTTTCTTGTTCAAAAAACTTTTTTTATAACTTGATAATCACTAGTAAATGTGCAACTATAGTATTTCAAGAGATACTAATGCTCAAACAAATCTTTTAGGATATATATCATAAAATATCATTGATACTGGAGTTCATATCACTCTACACACTTCAGTGCTGGCTATTGATATAGAAATTTACAAACTACCTTGGTTACAGCCAGCTATATTTAGTAACAGTCTCATGATGCCATTTGTAAACTAGAACTCAACAATTTACTGAACCAAGATTCCTTCATTTTCATTTACAGGGCGACTACAAAGGACATAATATTTTGTGTCTAAATAATGCTACAATTAACTGGAAAAGAGAATTCTTTATCGAGATATGTAGTCATGAAAAAGAACCTAATTGATTCAGTTCAAATTAATATAAAAAATGATTATCAGTTACTATGAAATTGTCATTTTTTTCTACTGTATTTACCGATTTGGTACAAATTCATCAGATAAACTATTTTTCTAAAAACAATAGTTTAATTTTTGTTTCTCCTCCATTCGTTCCCATTTCTACTTAAACAATAAAAAAATTGATTTATCCTAATCTTAAAAGTTATATATAAGAATTTCTTCTCATTTATCTGTCTCAGCATCCACAACTAAAATTAAAAGATAAGTGATGATAGCTTTTATTTATTGTCGTTTCAGATTTCATGATTTGTTGTGAGAAGAACAGAATATATCTGACCATAAGCTAACATTCTTGAGCTTAACAACTTGTTTTTTGTTATAGAAAAACTAAATGCTGATACTTACATTGGGTATACATTGCATCCATAGTTTCTTTCTCAAATTAATATAAAAATTTATGATGCCATTAAATATGTCACAAGATGACAGAAATTAAGAAATGTATGGAAATATTCTGACATTGGAATTAAGGAGTATATAATATGAATAGAAATTGGTAGTGAAAATTAAATTTACCAAGATACATTTTAGAAATTGAATATCAATAAAAAGCTCTTTGTAATGAGCAATGCAATGAAATAACCACGGAGGGAAAAACATGTTTCTATTAGATAACATTTCAAATCTAGAAGGTCAATTTTAGTTCATTATTATATTTTATGTGCCTTCACAATAAACAATTCATTTAAAGCATGCCCACATTTGAGTTTCTTTAAACCTAAACCATCAGAACAACTAAGATTTCTACTCCTATCTACTGAATGTACAATTTTAATTCACGGATGATTATCCAGCCATTAATATGTGCTAATCTTGCATGGATGACTGAAGAGAACTTTTGAGGTTGAGATTAACAATGTCATTCATTAAATTACAAATTTATTGAAAACATTTAACTTCATGGAGGAATCCAAGTTTAACCTGTAAAATAACCCTTTAGCAGACAATACTTGTTATGGAGAGAGAACAAGGAACTACCATCTTCAATAGAGCACACACACCCTCCAAACAAAATTGCATACAAAAGAGGTAATACTTGTGAGGAGAGCTGTATCTTTGTGAAGAAAATATATTCTTTTCCATGTTCTTCAACATGGAACCATTTCGCCTTCCTCAAAGCTAATGCTCTACGTATTCCAGTACAGCAGGGGTTAATTTCATCCTAGAAGTAAACTCTACAGCACAGAGAGAGTTTGTACTTAAAAAGTAAACATATTAACCCAATGATCTGCCAGCTTAATATCAAAATCATATCCCCAATCAACGTGTTTGAGATGGGAAACATGTCTAAAAAATATCTTGTTACCCTCAATCTTCTCACCATCTCAAATCTTTTTCTTGCTTGAAGTAGCTTTTACATGAAAAGAGATTTTCACTTCACTAAGTTATATAGCAAATTTATTAAAAGTAAATCAAAATTTACTGGAGCTAAAATAGATTTCAGTAATCCCACTAAGATAATACTGTGATCTTACAATGAAAACGCATTGAATTATTGTTAATCCGACTGTATTCCATTCAGCTCTTTTTAAAAACTGAGAAAATAAAAGTATTTGGCAATATATGCAGAGTCCAATTTCATCGAGATCCAACAACCAAATTCTAAACTGCTAGCGAGACAAACTTCTACCTGTAAAAATATTTTAAAAGGCAGAAAAGAATCATATTTTATGTTGTTTGAGTCAATAAATGTATTTCTGAAAAAGTTATTTGAACTTATTATACTGTCTCCCAATCCTATTAAGCCATATTTAATAAAGTACAGTCAACAGGCTCAGGCATACAATTAAAAAACGAAACCATTATTTTATGGAAACTGACAGAGTTTAGCATAAGTAGGAGTCAGTCACAAATTATAGGAATAAGTTGAAAATGTAACAAAATAATTCCATTCAATTTGCAAACATTTATTAACACCGCTCATGAAATCCCGAATTTATCCATAAAATTAGTTTAAAACAACAATTCTCGAAGTATCATAAATCAATCACAAAAAAGTTTATTTTACAATGCCATGATTATTTTAATATGTATGCCTGATACAATCAAAGGATGGTACAAAAAGTTAAAATGATCTCATAATCCTTTGAATGTAATATTTACTGACTCGAACAATACAACAGGTAGAGTCCTATTTTTATTAAAGCATTTTTCTTGCAATTGGAACTATATGTACATCACTATTAGTCTAGAATTCAGCTACTAGGGCAATAATACACGTGGACACCCTGTACAATTAAGCAAAGGCAAATGGAGAATGGCAAAATATAATGCTATTTTATGAAAAAGATTATTCGAATTTTAAAAAATTTCTTTCTTCCCCGGCAAAATATAAAAATTATGTACAAGACAAAAATCTATGATTATAAATAAAACATTTCTATACCTGCTAAAATTCTATTCACATTTGCTGCAATATTGATATCTTGAAGATGACGAAATGTTTCAGTGTGATATAAGCATATAGTGGAGGAATTCTTCAAAGCAATCCAAAGCCCTGTTCCAGAATGTGCTAAGAGATATGCCTGACCTTCATTATCATGTTGTATGGAATAACTTCGCTATAAAATAAAATGATATGAAATCTTATGAATGGTCTCTACATTAATTTTAAAATTTATATTATTTATATTATTTTATATTATAAAGCATTTATATTATTTACTATCAATATTATTGCAGACACAAAAAATACAAGGAACACAATCTTGAACATAAATATATCCTAAATATAAGAATATTAATTAAACAGATAACTATCTTCTAATAAGTAATTAATAAACAATTTTACTTTTGACAATAAATAGTGATAAAGATATCCTTAAAGAAAATCAATACATTCTACAAACAAATGGTAACTGTCATTAAGAACTCACATGAAAATGATATATAGCACTACAAATTAAATATTCATTGCAATTTAAATTCTTAATCATCATAACTAAATATTCGTGAATTTATTGATCAATCCTAAATAAACTACATGTAATTATTTTTGATTTTTGTATTTAGTTAACTATTTTATTTGTATTCTTTATTCTTTGTATACTTTTTCATATGGATTATATATATATACATACATACTTATAATAAAGCTCGATGTGTGCGTGTGTGTATTAACATTTTATAAAAGCAGATAAAAAATTAAAATGTACTCTTAATGTAAACTTTATGCCCTAAGCTTTTATACCAATCTCCAATGGACCAAACAATATTACACAGAAATAAGAAACACAATCATACACAAGATATAATAATTGGCATTCAAATATTAAGATAGAATGCATTCTTTTGCCTTCAACTAGCAAAACAGTATTAGTAAGAGATTTGGTAATCCAGCTTATCTTGTTATGTGATTATCAGCTGTTGTATTTCACACTATTCCTGAATAATAATACTACAATTCATTAATAATTTATTTGTGTTAGTTCATTTTTTAACTGGAAAGAAAGGAGACATTTTCAGGAAGAATAACAAATGAGTTTTAAAATAAGAATATATTCTCAGCTTGTAATGCATTAATAGGCAATTCCTAAACTGTGACTATCTTATCTGTTTGACAGAAAGAATGAGATGAAATGTTTCATGTATTTGATGCTATTTCATAAATAAGTCATGCAACAATTATTCAGCCAACATGCAGATCACTTTAGTGGTTAGTGCAATTTAGCCAGCATGAAAATTAATTGCAAATGGAATGCTTTAATATATTTTTTCTTTCTGAGTTTTATATATTTTTAACCTTTTGTTATCAATTGCAATATTTTAAGGTTTGCAAGGATCACCTTGGCTCAATCATTTTCATTGACTTATTTTAATTTTTATACCACTCTCAAAGTGTGCAATTAGAATTTATTATTCAGAATACATATTAACATTTCCATAACGATTAATTATTAAAATTTTAAATATTATAAAAACTGGAAAACACATGATACAGCTTAATTCAGCACGATACGTGGGGTGATCTAAAAAAAAGTTTACAAGGCAAAAGAAAAATGCTTTAGTAATAATAGATACAGAAAACAAATAGTAATTAAAACACATATGTGGCGGTCACTACATAATCATCAAATCTGTTGAGGCGTTTATCACACCGCTGGCCCAGTTTGTTTAACCCATCTTCATAATAACCAGGTCCTGACAATTGGGCCATTTCTCGGCCAGTTTGGACATCACCGTCTGATATGAACCTTGTTCCGGATTAGCGTTTCTCCATTCCAATGAAGGAATTCTGTTCTTGACATTGCTTATATAAACATGCGACAACTATAACCAACTTGTATGCAAACAAAAAGTTGTTACATTATTTTTCATATTTATTTTAATAGATGAAAAGTGATTTTATATTCATGATAAATCATTAATGATAAAATTAAATTCTTCTAATATACATATTAACTTAGTCAACATAATAGAATTTCCAAAATGTAACAATTTTCGAAATATCCAAACACTAAAGAGAATCGCCTCACTTTTAAATATTTTTAAACATTTTTATCTGCCTCACAAATATTAATGTGGCACACATATAGCAGACGATCAGCATCAGCATGTCTGATTGTAAAAGGAAAGAGAACAAGTATAATTTATATATAGTAGTTAAAATTTTCTCCGTCTATGGAAGAAAATGCTGAAATCTTATTTTCAAATAGATAATTTAAAAAGTTTCTAAACTCATCAATAAACATCTGTTTTTAAATATCACAAGAAATTTTGTGAATATTTTCGGTCTAAAGTAGTGAAATTAAATTGTCTTCTTAGTCTAGAGAAAATCGACCTCAAAAAGATTACTCTCATATGTATAAGAAAAGTTTGATATCATTTCCACAGGTTTATCATTCTCTTCTACATTAAATAATATTTTCCTATTTAATATATGATTGAATTATAATTGAATTAAAGACAAAAAAACTCAACTATTTGAGGGAGATCAATACAATAGTCCTTGTGGACAATATGGCAATTCTGATGTCCTTTTTCTGCTACCTCATTGCATCTAAATTGTTGTACAAGCAGTGTCGAGATGTGGCTGTTTCTTCTAGCAGCGATTACAAAAATTGACGTGTTACAGAAAACAACCTATCATATCTCAACTGTAGTAATGTTTAAATCATCCATACAAGAATTACTAAGATGGTCACCTTAATCAGAAGCAAACATTGAAAGGAAGAACATTAATCTCGACTAAAAGCCTCCTTTCTAATCTTCTAAGATAGTCAATTCAGGAATAGGAATTGCACTAAACACAAAATGCCATCAATATTTTCATCTTTAAGGCATTACTTCATCTACCCATAATTCATAAACTTGTCATTATCATTTCTTAAAATGAAATCGCCATAATGGCTACTTAAATTTTCAAGCGGTAAAGTGCTGCCATCTATAGCCAATATGGTGAACTAATAAAGTTTTATGTTTATGCTGTTATAGGTTTATAATATGTTTCTTATGTATGTATATATGTTTGGTTTTTCTAAATAAATTTGTCAAAAATATTGAACTTCAACACACTTCAATCTTTACCTTTACTTTACCTTTGTATAGAATAGTTCCCTTTCCAAACTCTAACTTTGTTTAGAATAGTTTACAATGGTGCACTTTAACCGGTTATCTTTTCACCAATGGTTTCACAAATTTTCTTATGGCATGTATTGTTTTGATAAATCACAATTGAAAATTTAAATCTTCGAGTTAGCTTCGATACCTGTTTTCTCCGAGCGGAGCTCGGTCACCCGCCGGTATCTTTAAAATTAATAATATTTGGTACCTCTTTAATGTCATATCAAACTAACCAAAATGATTGTGAATTGCATTTAGATTTATTTCTGAAGATAACAGATTTCTATTGTTGAAAAGCTCAAATAGCCATCTTTCCTTTTTAATGTTGTTGGGCACTTTTCTGCAATTATTTAAGAAGAGTATATGCAGATCATCATCAAAGAGCCTTAACTTACATGTATATTTTATTATGTACCTTTGATTATAAAAACTTCTGTAACTATAGTTGCAAACAATTTTGAAGATCAATGCAAAATGGTTCATGGTGTTATGGTACACATGTGTCTTCCTTTGGATCTAAATCAGAGAACATTTTTTTTAAAAAAATGTGGCAGTTTAAGGTCAACTTGAGACAGGCTTAGTAGAAACTCATAATATTATATTATATTATATATATATATATATATATATATATATACTTGGACTGATCCAAAGAGGAACAATAAGCATCAAAGCACCTAATTTTAATTATGATGGTGGGGATTTTATTTGGTCCCTCGCCATTTGTTTAAAATTAATATATAAATTCTTAATGACATAAAATAAATTTATTTCCCAAAAGCATAAAAACACAGATTAAAGAAGGAAGAAAAGCTTAAATGTTTGATATTCACAACAATCCATTACTTTAGCATATATGCAATCCTTTTAAATAAATCTAGCCTTAACCACCTATCTTAAATTAGAAAAGCATTGATTTTCGTAAAATAGGTTATAACTTACTGGTAAAAGAAAAGTATATGATGGTATTTCTAGATTAACTAAATTCTTACCTGTACTTCTGCTGTAATTGAGTCAACAACCCATATCTTTGATCCAGATGCACAATACACAGTCAAGCCCAAAGGTAACAAACAAGTTACAGGTTCCTGATCTAATGTCACTATTGTGGGATCCTGTAACTGCCACTGACCATCTATATTAACAGAATATTTCTTAACAAAACAAAACCCAGTGATAATAAAATTTGCATAATCACAATAATAATAAAAGGACAACATAATATGGACAAATGAAAATTACAAACCTCCATTTCTATGGAAAATAACAACTGCACCACTGGTCAAAGCTACATAAACTTGATCAAAATGATATTTCATTTGAAGTATAGAGGCAGGAACGACTGTATTTCCAATTTCCTCCCATTTTTCAGGACAGGAACCTTCCAAAATAAGCACCCTAAAATTGCAAATAAAATTCGATTTAGAGAAAAATGTTATATAAAGCAGCTTTTAAAGAAACGTAATAATCATTCACCTGTCAATGTTCAGTCATTTAATAACAAACCATATAGAATAAAACTGGAATAAATCAAAATTTAATAAGAATTTCGCTCATTTTAACGAATTTTTGTAGGGAAGTCTTCTAAAAATAGATTACACATCTGTGCATGCCAAATATATATATAAAAAAAATTTCCAAATCAATCAAATGCTACATAAGTACTAAAAATGTTCCAGCACAAAAAAATTGACAATGCCCATATAAATCATGCAGGGCTCCAAAGGAAGTGGAAAAAGCGTTTGTTTTAGATATATATATATTTCTGGATTAATTATATTAAAAAAAACGCTTCAAAAGACTGGGTAAAGAGAGTAAAATTTCTTTTAAATAAAAACAGAATGAAAACAAATGAATTACAAATATAAAAGCTAGAAAATATCAATGCAAAAGACAATAGTTGGCAAGCAGATTTTACATTCGACAAAAGAAAAAAAAAAGACTCTTCTGCTTATTTGACTGTTAATTGATTTGGGAATAAACTATTTCATAATTGTTTCTTTTACAAATCATTTGAGTCAGAGAAAAGATACACACACTCAAACACATGTCTGTGTGTGTAATAATTAAAATCATTGGTAATTTTAAACTCAATTTTCTTTCCAACACTTCAATTCATAATTAAACACTATTACTTTCGAGTTATGCAAACTTCTGGTTTCTCCCACTTCTCTGGGTCCAACTGCAATTTTTTGTAACAAGGAGCAGCGTTTTTACAATGAGCTGAGCTATCACAACATTACACACAACTAGATGGAATACTGCCTTTGATTATTTTTTTTCATGAAAAGTTGCATCTAAAAGGCATAAAATATCTGAACACCAGCCCATTGTCAATTTTCACATCTTTGTACAGTGTCGAAAGGATTCTACTCAGGTTTCAGGTTCAATAAATATCATTTAAATTAAAATTATCACAGAATTTTCAATTGACATGGAAGAATGAAACAGCAATTTAAGACAAACATTATTCACCATTTAAGGTTTCATACACTTATTTATTTTAAGTGAAATTTATTATCATTACACTTATTTATTTTAAGCTTAAAAAAATAGGTACACTGATAATAAGTTTTGGATTAAAAGTTCAATAGAAATGTTTTTGATGAAAAAAATTTTAAACTCAATACAAAGGTAAAAGAAAATTTAAAAAGTAACAATTTTAAATAAATGAATACTTACGAATTTCATCAAAAGAAACAAAAATACAACTAATAGACAAAACTTACAGCATAACTTCAAATGCAAATCATTGAGATACACAAACATGCCCTCTACAATACTCAATTAACTTCGAGATGTTTGTACTTGCAAATACAATTAAGAGTATGGAAATAAGTCAGTTTTACACTTAACATAAAGATTTAAAAAATGATTTTCATCTCCATTTAACACATACATTCAAGTTGATAATGTTGCTTTTCCAAATTTGTTAATGTGGTTACGGTACAGAATAGACAACCTTCTTAGTAAAATAAATATTCTTTAATAAAATATTAAATAATTTTAAATTAAAAAACACAATAGAGAATTTAATAAATTTTGAGTAATACAAAAAATTGGAACATACTTTCTACTCTCAGTTCCCATCCACACTGTTTCAACAGTCAATACAGAGTTGCTAGAGCTTTCTGTATCTGAGCAACCTTTATCAATCTGCATTCCAGGAACAGCTTCAATAGCAATAATTTTGGTTTCACTAAGGTGATATTCAGCTACTTGCCGCAGATGTGTCAAATGTACAGCCATAACAACTAGATGGCTATTAACACCATCGGTAGAGCACAACCACATATACTGCTGAGGAACTGAGCAGCTATTAACAATATAATGACATCCACATCTAACCTAAAAAAAAAAATGAAGTTCAAATATATATAAAATTAAAAACAGAAAGAAATGGAATACAAACCATTTTTTCTAAAGAATGCTTAGTCTTACTTCAGAGGAACAAGAAGCTTGAAATACTGGAAAAGTTTTAACAAAAAGTGGCATTTTGCTACTAGGGCGCTTTTCTTGCTCAGGTATATCCCAGGCAGGAGTATTATTTGGATCTGTCAAATAATCACATTTTTTGTAAAATATATATCTTAACTAATGTTACAAGCGAAATTTCTTTCATACAGGGGAAAAAGTAAAAACTATTATAACAACTTTTTAATTAAGTGGGACAATATCTTAAAAATGTATGCACCAGTTATGCAAACACAAAATTACAAGAATTTTTATTTCACCTTCCTGTTTCAAATATTTTTTTTTTATTTTGGATTATATAGCAAAAGCAAAATATAAAAATTAAAAAAAAATCTTTTAATGTATACAGAATTAATGATCAATTTATTTAATGTGTTACTTTAATCAATTTCCATATGTACCCTTTCTCCTAACAAATACAACTAGCTTACTAAAACTAATGGACACGAGAGCAAACAAAAGATCAGGTACATTAAAAGGCTTTTAATACTAGATGTCATTTACATAATTGAATAATTACGAGGTAAAACAGCTAGCCGTTTATTTGAAGCCTTATAATTGAATGTTTTTAAGGCATAACAATAATTGGACATTCTAAGAATGAAATTTCATAAAAAATTTTTAAATACTTTCCAGAAAAAATATATTGCCCAATTTTTTTCCAAAAATGAATTAGAAACACCATCAAAAACTACCATTCGCTTGTGAAATGCAAGAAATTGTCTGTTCAGTACAATCAGATTTGAAATGAATGAATTTGATTGAATAATGTTAATGAAGTAATAGACTGTCACAGCAAAGAATCGATAAGTTGATAGCAGTGCATGAATACACTACACTAAATAAGTCGATATCCCATACCACCAGAAAAGGAAACGAAATTGTTAGTTATATATATATCAGAACACTTGTAAAAAGTTTTACAATTTTGGAACAGCATACTCTGACAAGGAATATATTATAGTTGCAAGATAAGTAATGTGAAAATTATTAGCTAGATGCGAAGAAGGCAACTAAATCTACAGATCAGTTTGTTAGAATTTGTGAAGCCATCAACAAAGAAACAATTTCTTCATGCAACGCTTATTTTAATTTGAACCATTTAATATCAATCAACAAGAAAATCACATCATTTCCAATATTAATTTATTCTAAATATTTTACTAGACCTTGCTTCTAATTAATAAAAAATATATAAAGTAAGACCCAAATTCAAGTACTTCTCATCAGTAACCATTATCACATAATTTCAGAATATTACTATACAAGAAATTTAAGGTCAGTTATTAGACCAAGAAAATAATTTTACCCAACAAAACTATAAGCGAAGCCTAGATAGTCATAAAAAGAGATTCAATCCTGTTTGTTTTGATGGAAAGGAACTGTAATAAATCTAAATTAAATTTTAAAAACTTTGAACTAAAATTTGAAATATTCAAGGAAAGATGAATTTCAATAAGACAGATATTGCAATATCACGGTACACATGGGCATGAAATAGTTTGGAAATTGACATTTTTCTCAATTATCTTGTAAACTTTAAAAAAGAAAAGTATAACTAAAATCGATTACAAAATATAAAAGGAAGTAAGTAAAAATGCTTGATAAGGTTGATTCAAGTTTTGTTAGTTCTATGAATAACATGCAGCAAACTTTTAGACAAGTCCAATGAAATAAATTCTACTTTGCAGAAAGAATAAGACTGCATTAATTTTTCCTTTACTATTAAGCAGTATTTCAAATGCATAATTCAACGTAACATTGGTAATAAATAATTCAAAAATGTATCAAAACGACTTGGATAGATACACATTGAAAAAATGTGTTAATAAATTGAAACTTATGCTACTGGCAACATTTTTAAAGAGGGCTTTCCTTCCTCACCATACAGACGGTATTCTTCATTGATAATTCCATGCCAATCTGTAGGGTGAATATTTCAAATATTTGAGAAAATTCTAACAATGTTATTGGAAAAACAGCTAAAATCATAGCACAAAGTTCTATAATAAATATATCCTAAATATTCCTTTCAACAATAGTTTTTTTAAAAAAGTCCCCGATTTCCAGCAAGAAATTTGGTATATTCCAAAGTCTGGATCAAAAATTTAAAAAAGATGGTCAATTTCAAATAGTAGAGTGCAAAAATAATGAGATTGCTTAATTAAGAAGGGGGAAAACATTGCATGCAGTGACTTCTGTTTCCTACTCCAAATATTGGATGAATGATTAAATGGCAGGATTTCCGACTATTCTCTTAAAATGAGGAAATTATGAGCCTCCTTAGCTGAACTACCATACAACTTTGTAAAAAGACAATAATAAGGTATAAGAGGGAAGGATTCCTATGCCATGAATAAACTGCCCACAAGTTTCAATATGTCTTAATTATAATTTTTACTTGATTACCAATAAAACGCACCATTTATAAAAGGGATTTTTGATTTTAAAAATTTAAAATTTGGTTTCAAAATAAATTAATAAAGGTTTCAAAATTCATATTTGGTCTCTACAAGTTATTGGAATTATCCGAGTTAAGGTAAAGTTCTCCGGCTAATACATCTTATAAAGAGAGATTTAACTCGAATATTCATAAAGAAAGTCAAGATCGAGCATTTACAGGAATTTCTTCTATAAACAAAAGATACATGTTAAAAAATAAGCTAACATTTTATATCAATCTTTAAAACTATAAACAGACCAACATTACCTAGAGCAAGTTTTGCAAGCCTTAAATCAGTAGTCCAATCACGTTTCACAGATGGGCTTGACATTTGGAAACATATAGTTTCTTTGTTAGACCTAAATAGAAGATATTTAATGATTTATGGAAGTAAATTTCAATAATTAAGCAAAATATTAATTTTAAAAAATTGGTATCTTAATGCTTTTCACAACATATTTACAGTAAATCCATTATATTGACTTCAATAACAGCTACAGGAGAAAACTGTAGAAAAGCAGTATTTTGCAATACTGAAAATTTGTTCCTGACCAAATGATTTATGATATGCTAAAATGCAGATAAAAAGACAAAAGTAACAGAAAATTAATTGCACATCTTACATAAAACAAAATTGAAGTCAAATGAATATATAAACACATATCAATGTTCCTTTTAACACTTATTTTGGAAGAAATGTCGGCTCTTTACTTTAAAAAATTTGTCTTAAGAAAATTAAGTGCAACTGCTTAGAAAACTGCAAGCACAAAACACATTAAGACAACAGCACATATCTGCATACATGCCACGCACTCTAAAACAAGATTTTAAGATATATATAATTATTTAAATTATGGTGGAAATGCAAATGAAAAACTATAGTAAGCTGACCTCATAGCGGAAATTACTATGATCCACCCTTGTTATGCCCTTATTAGCAAAAACAGAATAAAATAAGGTCACATTTAATTTTCCCCATCAATGGTAGATCACCCAAAAAGATGCAGACTAGCACAGCACCAGAAGATATTGTGTATTTTAGCTTATCTAATTTGCTTAATTTTCCTAAAAAGTCAAAGCTTTTTCCATTTCGAGAGCTGATAATCAGCAAAAAAGGAGAGGAAGCAAAAACATTAAGACAGAAAATGAATAGAAAAACACGAGAAATGCAGATCGGGATTGACCTACAAGTAACACAAAAAATTGAAAAGGTCTTTGGGCAGCTTACTGGTCTGATTTTATATGATCTAAAAGCCCAAGAACATGAAACGGTCATGCTGAGGCACTAAACAGTTGAATAATAATCCTCAATAAAAGTTTTCTCTAGTTCAAAAAGTAAAAAGCTCAGGTAATAAAAAAAAATCCAGATAGCATTTTCATGCATCATGAACTAAGAAGTAAAATATGATTAAAAGATTGAATACAAGTGTCAAATTTTGGATAAGGTATAGACAATATTGTTTTCTTCCAATTCTCAATGCAATTAAGAGTCTGATAAATCGACTATAAGAAACTCAGAAGTTTAAAAACATATGTCATAGTTGATTATGCATGAAGAAGGTATTTCCTTTTTCATTACGATTTTACCAGTGTTGCATGTAATGATGTCATTTTAAATATCTTGGTATCTGTTGTAATGTCACAACAAGAAGCTGATTTCAGAAATTTTATGTTTCAGAACTAAAAAGCAAAGTTTTCAAAATTTCCAGTGTTTACATTTCATTTCTTTTGGCAATATATTGAGCTATACTATTACTAACAATGCTGTCAATGTTTTGCTACTGTTTTTGTTTTTAATTTGGAGATATTGCTAATTAACCATAGTGGTATTACCTTTCTAATATATTCAAAGTATCAAATAAAATTTTAGCTATAATCTTCCTGCTCTTTTATGTCTCGAGTAGAATTGATGTCAAATGAGAAATTGCTTTGTCATTAATCTGCATAAATCCAGATATAATGATTTTTACAAAGGGAAAAAATGACATTCATAATTTTTGCAATAATTCACATAGGCATTGTGTTCTTTTCAATATAATAACTGTACCACTACTTACCATGTCAGCATTAAGCAGATAAAAACCCCCGAATTACATTAACAAGCTTTGCCTGTAAATGAGTTTCTGAGACTACATTTTTTTTAAGTCTTAAAACAAAATAATTTGTTATGAGATTCAATTTGTTGAATTCAACTTTGTTTATACAACTAAAGACAAAATTTGGAGGGAACACTATTTATACTGATTAACTCATTTAAGTTATAGATTACAGTTCGGAAGGAATGACTAATATAACACAGAAAAAAAATCAGTTTTCAATAACATGACGATTTTGAATGTCAGTCCTTCAAACAATTTTAACAATACAGCATTATAAGAAAGAAGCTTTTATATAAGAAAGTTATTACAAGAACTAAAATTTTAATAAACATTTAGGATAAAATGCTTGTTATCTTAAGTTATTCTTGAAGCATTTATATCAGAACTAGATCAGAAATTTCTAACTCACAAAGGGAGGGGGGGGGGGTGACTTCAGAAATTAATTCAGGAATGGATTTAGTATATTAATCACTAATCTATGGAAGTGAATAGCTGTATATAATCAAGGAAAAAAAATCCTCCAAAATTTCAAGCACAGCTTTAATAGTAGCAAGCTATTGTTACAAAGCTAGTTGGCTTGGATTCTAACAAATTTGTTCACTCACAAAGAACTCATTATGTCTTCCAATACACTAAGGGTCTTTAAAAAACTTCTTACAGCAGTAGTAGCAAATTTTATTTTACAGTTAATATTTTTCTATTTCCTGCATAAAATTGTATTTTATGTATAAAATACCTGCCCATTCATATGACATTACGAATTATATTTAAATTTCAATTATTAAAATGCTAACTACTTTTTAAATACAAATTTACCTAGTTAATATTATAATTAGCATCAACATTAAAATTTTTAAAATTCTCCTTTTAAATGTGGATATCTTACATGTTTTTAAAAAGTAATGCAGAACAATTTCTAAAATTTACGAATAATATGTAAATTTCAATTTTTAACGATAATTTTTCGAACATGATCATTTTATTCATTTCTTTATATTAAGTAAAATATAATTTTTATTAGCATTTAATTACTTAACGACTTAAAAATAAATTTTAACTATAATTAAAACATAATTCTTTATGCTTAAAATGACTAATCAGAGTGTGTCATTAGAAAGTGTTCCAAAAATTACGTATCTTAAATTTTAAAAACTATTGCCAAAAATTTAAGTCAATTTTTATATGATTAACAATCTGATATTTTTCAATAGCAAAGTACCAGCTTATTTAGATATATTATTTCTAAAATTGTCGTCATTGATGTAGAAGCACATCATGACTAACTCAAGTTTGTATTTGATTTTTATAGGTGCAACAGCAAATGAGATTTGACATAGATGGGATAGCAAGTGTAAATTTCC
The DNA here is from genome assembly GCA_026543055.1 of Argiope trifasciata. Lineage (NCBI taxonomy): Eukaryota > Metazoa > Arthropoda > Arachnida > Araneae > Araneidae > Argiope > Argiope trifasciata. The sequence goes on from JAPMOQ010039846.1 coordinate 27,974, forward strand.
TCCTACACTCACTTCATTTAGAAATTTTACCTGTAACCCAATGAAGTTAGAACTAAACATTCTGGAACGGTTACCATTATAAGACTGCAAAACTACTACAAAAATTGATGACAGTGCAATGCCAAGTTCAAAATAAATTTTTAAAATCCTTTTTTCTTAATAGAATAGGATAATGGCGTTCAGAAATGTTCAGGGTATCAAAAAAAATGTCATTACTTTTAACACCTAAAGTTTAGTAAATTTTTATTA
>JAPMOQ010039852.1:0-26590 GCA_026543055.1 Argiope trifasciata
TCTAAATGGGAAATTGCATATTTTTTCATAAAATGGAAAGGTAAACCACTGTGTTTGATTTGTAATCGAACAGTTGCTGTTTGTAAGGAGTTTAATTTGAAGAGACACTATGATACGAATCATAAGTCAAAATGCGATTGTTACACTGAAAAAATAAGATTCGACACATTGTCATCTTCAAAATCTAAACTTCAAGGTCAACAATCGATGTTTACTAAAGCTAATATAGAGAGCGAAGATGCCCTGGAATCAAGTTTTATTATTGCATTAGAAATCGCAGAAAGATCAAAACCTTTCACTGATGGTGATTTGATTAAAGACTGTATGTTGAAAGGTGCCGATGTTTCATTTCCATCTCAAAAGTCAATAATTCAAAATATTTCGCTCTCAAGAAAAACTGTTGCTTCAAGAATAAATGATTTATCTCAAAATTTGGTTCATCAACTGAAGAAGAAAATTAAGGAATTTACCAACTTTTCACTGGCTGTCGACGAGAGCACTGATGCTGTTGATACAGCTCAACTTGCTGTTTTTATACGAAGCATTAACAGTAACTTTGAAATAACTGAAGAACTATTAAAGTGCGTTCCGTTGACAGGTACTACAACAGCAAATGATATTTATTCTGCAATTGAGCATTTGATAGCTGAATATAAACTCGACTGGAATATACTTAGCAGCACAACTACGGATGACGACTCTGCCATGGCTGGCAAACATTCGGGCGTTGTAACTAAATTAAAGCAGAAAACAAATGGGAATTTTGTGATATTTCACTGTATAACTCATCAGGAATCATTGGCATCCAAACATTTAAAAATGGACCATGTCATGCAACCTATAATTAAAATTGTAAATTTTATAAGGAGCAGAGGACTAAATCACCGACAGTTCAAGCAATTTTTACAAGATTTGGACGAAAAGTTTTCTGATGTCCCTTTCACCGAAGTTCGTTGGTTCGGTCGAGGAGTAGTTTTAGAAAGACTTTTTGCATTACGTGACCCTATTCAAGATTTCATGTTAGAAAAAGGCAAACCAATTGATTATGACAGTGCCTTTTTGGTAGATATGAAAAAACACTTGATTGATCTGAATATAAAGTTACAGGGTAAAAATCTGATTGTCACTCAAATGTATTCATATATTCAAGCCTTTGAAACAAAGTTGAGGCTGTGGGAAAATCAGGTAAAAAATCAAACTTTGGACCATTTCCCTCATTTAAAATCATTTTGATTTTAACCAAAGAAGTGGTGAATATGAACCAAAAAAAATTGGTAGAATATTTTCAACTTCTGCAAAATTTGATTACGGAATTCAACAATCGTTTTGAAGACTTTCACAAAATGAATGAAATGTATTTCCCAATTTTCAACAATCCATTCAATTTTGAAGCTTTACAGGCACCAGTTCATTTGCAAATGAAGTTGATAGATCCTCAATCGGACAGTACCTTGAAAGAAAAATTATATATATATATATATATATATATATATATATATATATATATATATTGTCAGTTTCTTATAGTTTTCATTATGCTGACTTATTTAATAGAATATTAATTGACACCTAAAATTTGTCTCAATACTGTTGTGCAGATGTGAATCTGGAAAATCTAAAGTAATAAATCAATAAAAAAATGTATTTCTATTTAGTTAATGAAATAAAAAATGAACTTAAACAAAATAAATATAAAAGTAAATTGACCAATTTATCAGAAAAAGTGGTCTCATTCTGTGTATTGCCTATGAGTACGAAATAAATAAATCCGCAATTGATTAAAAAGCGATTTGATTTGCTGCCAGGTGGAATGATAGAGGTAGCATTATTAGTAATGAGTTTATTTCCTATTTTAAAGCAAATTATTTAAATGGGACAATTATGACTATGATTCAAGTACCTTTTTTTGTGTGTATTAGTCTACTTGATAATTTTGACTAAAAATTTGCATTTTTTGATGAAAAATTAACAATAAATGTTCATTTTCGCTTTTTTGTGTCTGCGTATTTCCATATTTAATATGTAGATATTTGCTTTAAGTAATCTTTCTAGTGTGATTTAAAGTATTTGAAAATATTTGAGAAAGCATTCAATTGGAAATTCTAGAATATATGCAATGGTATATAAGCGACACGCTAGAGAATGGCATATATAAGCTAAAAATTTAATATCTTTAATAAGTATTCTTCAGATATAATTTAACACATTTCTTAATAATAATCAATTCTTTCGTTATTGCATATAATCGTATAATCTCTTAAGACCATGCATTTTAGCTTTATTGTTATTCATTTTTTTAACATTAAGTCATCTAAGTTATAGTTCAAGAATATTTTAAATTTAAATCTACAATTATCCTAATCAAGATTTGTGAATCGAATATATCTGCAGCGGTTTTAAAGACAATCTTAAAAAATTATCAGTTTAAGATATGGTTAACAATAAAATAAGATTATTCTGGTCACAGTTTTTTTTTTTAAAACAAAAACTTGAAAAGGCGAAAACAAAATATAACTGCAACTATCAGAAAATTGGTGTGGGAAAAACATATTGAAGTCTTCACGTGTGTTTAGTAATTGCCTATTTAAACGAAAGATATTGATCCTTTTTTGCAGATAGTGTTTTTTCCCGGATGTCGAGTCATAAAAGGTGGTAAGGGGCCTAGTAACTCAGGGGAAGGGCGAATAAAGGACGGACCTCCCAAGATCAAATCATCTGCTGATTTTCCGCAAACCTTTATCCACACGCCGATTTCAATCAGCAAGCATTTTGAATCGTTGCATTGTTTCATATTTAACACACTTAAAAAAAAGGGGGGGGGGTAAAAGTGGCAGGACAAAATTTTACTTTAAATAATACTTTTCTACTGCTTTCACATTTTAAATCTTAATTCAGTGATTCTCAACCTGTGAGGCACGCCCCCCTAGGGGGGCGCGAGCATATCCAAGAGAAAATGTTATTTAAAAAATTGATTAAGTTACTGAAAGGAAAGAACATACACACACACACACATACAAAACAAAATACATTTCGACATATTTAATAATTAACTAATTAAATTAAAACAACTTACTAAATTAAAAACAAATTTAATAATTATTAGTGACTTCCTTGGGCCTGTTTTATAGAGCAAAGTTTTTTGAAGGAGGGTTTCATATTAGAAATAGATACTCTCAGTTCTTTTTCTATATTTAGCTGAGATCTATATTTTGTCTTAAATGAAGCCACCGCAGAAAAACCAGTTTCACAAAGGTAAGATGTTGAAAATGGTAGTAGAATACGAAATGCCTTTGTTTTTAGTGCAGAAAATTCATCATCCACTCCTGCCCAAAATTCAAAGAGTGATTTATTACTAAATTGTCTTTTGGTTTCGCCGCATGCTGTGAAGTCTATGAAGGTTTCTTCCTCTTCAATTGAGAGTCTTTCAGGAGTATTTTGAAATGGATCCCTCACCCACTTGTAACTTGATATCAGTTTGTCGTCAGCAAGAAAGTACTTTTTAAAATTCTTTGCTATCATTGCTAAATGATTTTCAATGGTTACAAAAATAACTTTTATATGTTGTTCTTGAGTCTTGTAAGTTTTAATACAATCATTCAAATTTGCAAACATTGTTAAGTTTTCTTGCTTTAAATTTCTGCTCCACAATTCCAATTTTCTACAAAAAGCATTAACTTTATCACTCGTATCCATTATATGTGTATTTTCTCCTTGCAGTTGAAGATGCAAGTTATTTAATTTCTCGAATATGTCGACCATGTAGCTCAATTTCATCACAAATAAACTATCGCGAAAATTCTCAGCTTCCGGTCTGTTTTCCTCTTCTAGGAAAACGGCGATTTCTTCTCTTAATTCATAAACACGTTGCAAAAATTTCCCTCGTGATAACCATCTTGCCTCGCAATAAAATAATAACGCTGAATGTACTGCGCCCATGTCTTTGCAAAGTGCGGAAAATATTCTTGATTTCAGGGGTCTCATTTTTATATAATTTACTACGGTTACAACCTTAGTTAACACAATATTCAAACCTGGACTCATTTCTTTGGAAGCCAAAGCTTCTCTGTGGATCATGCAATGTGTCCAGACGCACTGTGGTGACTTTTGTTTCACAAGTGCTTGAATACTTTGGAATCTTCCAGACATAGAACGAGCACCATCGGTGCATATTCCGACACAATTTTTCCATTCTATGTTTGCCTCGTTCATAAAATCATTTAAGATAGCAAATAATGAGAGTGCTGTTGCTTTGAGTTCTATTGGTTTGCAGAAAAGTAATTCTTCTACTACTGACAAATCATCACAAAATCTAACATAGGTAATTAAATGAGCATCTTTATTACTATCTGTTGCCTCATCGAGTTGTATTGAAAACAATTTGTCACGTAACTTCGACAAAAGCTGACACTCTTATATTTTCAGCTATATCAGCAATTCGATGGACAACAGTATCATTTGAAAGAGGTAGAGACTGCAATTGTTTTGCAAAATTATCTCCAAACAGAATTTCTACAATCTCAATTGCGGCTGGCAAAATAAGCTCTTCCCCAATGGTGTGAGGCTTTTTACATCTGGCTATTTATATGAAACTTTGTAAGAGGCAATTAAAGCTTTTTCCTTCACAGACAAAGTTTTTTTTAACAATGATTTTTGCTTTTCATATGATTTTAATTTTAATTCGAAGAATTCTCTGGGTTTGTTTACGTACTCACTATGAAGCGTTTCCAAATGTTGTTTAAGTTTATTAGGTTTCATGCTGTCTGCCACCAACATTTTTGAGCAAATGATACACAGGGGCCTTTCTTCTTCATTTACTTCAGTACTAGTGAACCCAAAATTTAAGTATTCTTGAAAATATTTTCTTGATTTTATTTTCGGAACCATGCTTGTCTGTTTACTTGTTGGTGCTTGTCTATCGTCTAATGCTCGTTTACGTCCGCTTAAAAATCTATCCATGATTCTGCATAAGTCTGCTACCGGTAATATTTAATATGATGAATTGCCATTACAGTAAAAGCTCCTTATCCGCGGTTTCACTACTCGCGGATTAAAAAAATACGACCCAATTCCTCTATTCGCGGCTAAAAATTTCTTTATTCGCGGATCTAATGAGTACATACACAATAATAAAAGGATTCCAATAAGTATCTAACTCAATACCCTTGGTAAATACCGTGAAATGGACTAGTAAAAAAAGTAAAATAGATCTTATTACACTTTTGTATAATGCTGCAACGATTAAAAACTTGAGCTAATTATACGAATACAGAATCGATGACTCAATTGAATACAATAATCCACCGGAAACATGAATAAGAAAAATGAATAGACAGGCAATAATAATAATGATGAAAAACTAAAGTCATTTTTTTTGCTCCTTCATTGGCGCCACTCCCGTCTGGCCAGATGAATCAAAAATATTTTTTAATGTTGCTGTTCCGCTCTACGGCAAAAGGCGCTTTGCGTATTTTATTTTTTCGTTTTTATGTCACTAAATGTTTTTACGTTATAATGTCAACTAAAAAAATGAGAAACGAGTTTCGACACGAAAAAAATCCGTGTTACCGCTTAAAGTGAAAACAGAAATGCTTGATCGTTTACGCCTTGGAGAGTCATGTGCATCCATATCACGCTCATTCAATGTCAACGAATCGACTGTACGATCGATAAAAAAATCCGAAGATAAAATAAGGTCGTCTGTAGCTTCAACTTCACTGTCAGTGAAAATTGTTCGTGATCCAGCAATAGAAAAAATGAAAATGGCGTTGTCATTATGGATCGAAAACCGCAACCAAAAAAGGGTGCCCCTGAGTGGTCCAATGGTCCGGGAGAAGGCAAAGCGTCTTTACGCTCATTTTAATGAACCTGATGGTATCTGTAGTGGTGAATGTACAGATGGAAGATTTCAAGCATCGGAAGGTTGGTTCAATAAATTTAAGGTAAGACAATCATTGCATAACATTAAAATCGTTGGAGAAGCAGCGCCTGCAGGCACTGCTGCAGCAGAACGATATCCAGAAGAATTTGCAAAGCTAGTAGCTGATGGGGGATACAAACCTGAGCAAATATTTAATGCAGACGAAACTGCACTGTTTTGGAAGAGAATGCCAAACAAAACATTCATTTCTAAAAGCGAAAAGCCTGTTCCTGGATTTAAGGCAGCAAAGGATAGAGTTATACTGCTGTTATGTTCTAAAGCATCTGGAGATTGTGTCATTAAGCCACTAATGCTTTACAGATCGCGTAATCCACGGGCTTTAAAAAATCTAAACAAGGACAACCTGACAGTGTTTTGACGCGCTAATAAGAAAGCGTGGGTTACAAGCGCTACTTTTTGTGACTGGTTCCGGATTTGTTTTGTTTCTGAAGTTGACATTTATTTAAAAAAACAGAATTTAGACTTTAAAGCACTTCTAGTTTCGGGCAATGCACCAGGTCATCCTCGTGAACTTGAAACTATGCATCCAAATATAAAAGTGACATTTTTACCACCCAACACGATGGCTTTACTTCAACCTATGGACCAGGGAATAATCCAGGCCTTTAAGCTCTATTACATTAGACGAACTTTCAAAATCATATTGGATAATATGGAATGTAATCCTGATATGAATTTTATGGAATACTGGAAGAAATTTGATGCAGCAAAATGCATCGTAAACATAAAAGAATCATTTGAAGAACTGAAGCCACACACATTGAAGTCATGCTGAAAAAAACTGTGGCCTGCTTTGACTGCGAAAAATGAATCTGTGCAAATTCAAACTTTGACTGCAAACATAGCCGAAATCGCGAATGGAATAGGACGAGATGGGTTTGAACAGATAGAATCAAGTGACATTTAGGAATTTCTTGAATAACAAGATGAAGATTTGACTGAAACCGACTTGGAGGAAATGTTAAATTGACATCACATTGAAGAAGAGGCTTCCACAAGCACTGGAAACGTGACATTTTATTTGAAAAATCTTAGTGAAGGTTTAAGACTGGCAAATGAGCTTTGCGATTTCTTTATGAATATTGATTCGTCTATGGAACGAAGTTTTATTTATAAGAGGCCAATTGCTTATGCGACTGCTGCATATCAGTCTGAATGGAAGGAGCTTTTAAAAACTACCAAGCAAGAGAAAATTACAAAATTATCAAATCATTGCCTAAGCCTTAAGATAATGAATCAAAATGTTCAAAAACTTCAATTAAGTTGATTTTTATATATATTTTTTTATTTTTATTTTGTCACCTAGGAACGTATCTCCTATAATCCGGTATAAATTACTATTCCGTATTCACGGTTTCTGTATTCGCGGCATATTTATGGAACATATACCCCGCGAATAAGGAGCTTTTACTATACACGAAAATATATATAACATACACATTCAGAATAAATTCAATAGCAACGGAAGGATCGACTCGAATAAGATTGTCTGGAATTGAAATTGGTGTCATAGAACTTTCTCCTTCTCCCTTTGAGAAAACGTTTGTTCACATCTGCGCACGTTCCTAACTTAACGTTTAAGCTGACCAAATTCCAGACAGATCGAAACTTCTCGCGAAACCGTGCGAATGCCCGACATGACTGGAAGCAAGAGCAATAAAAAGGCATAGGATTCTTGTTTTCTCAATGCTGAGGATCGGTGTTGCAAAATGTCAATAAATGTCCGTATTCTTGGTAATTTCTAAAGTTTAAAATTAAGGTTGCAGAGTAAGTTTAGCTGCAAAACACTCAAAATACATTATTATTGTATACATTTTATTGTATTTTGTGGGGAGGGGGGGGCGTGATGAAAATTATGATTGGAAATTGGGCCGTGAATACTAAAAGGTTGAGAAACACTGTCTTAATTCTTATAGAAAAATTGACTTTTTAATTCTATAAGAAAAATTGATTTAAAAAAATTATTTTTTCTATATCATTTAAGAAGGCATCATTTCTAACACTTCAATTTATTCCAAAAACAAAAAATAATTCCAAATGTCTTATTAATCTAACTTATAAAATAATTTCAAAGCCATTGTTTTGTTTTTAATCTCCCAAAATTTTTATTAATTACTATGCAAAATTCCAATCCTTTTTTTTTCGTGCATTGTTGTGTAAAAGAAATTTCATTTTTTTTCTTTTTAAATTCATTTTGAATTTTTTGAATAAACAGTACGAAGTAATAGAAATAATTCATAAGCTTGAAAATTTACATCTCTATTTAAACTTATAAGCGAAACCGAAAATGATAGAACACGTAAATTTTATTGCAATAACAGCGTCTTTACATATATCATTGGTCTGAGACAATTTCAGGTTTCCAGCAGATATTCTCTGTAGGATTTCAAGACCAATTACTTTCTTTTGACAGCAATCGGTTATCAATCATTGATATGCAGTTTCGTCAACTAATTGTATCAGAATTCAAGAGGATTGGCTCGTTGAAAAACGTTCAGCCGATCAATGAGAAATTTGCCAGTAAAAAAAATTAATAAATAATTCGATATTTTGTGCTTTTTATGACATTTCTAAGAAATGATTTAATTTATTTTGTGCTTAAGTTATAAAAAAAGATTTTTAGCTTTTTGTAGTAAAAAAATGAAAAAAAAAACATTTTTTCTATTATATTTTGTTTAAACCTATTTTTTTTTCTATTTTTTATTAATCATTTATTAACACTGACTAAACCGGATATTTGAAGGGCAGGTATATCAAATGATACTCTTTTTTTGTTTTAAAGTTAAATAAAATTACATTATTGTCCGATTTATTATTTAAAAAATTCTGCAGAAGAGAGCCGTTTTTTTTTATTGAAAATTATGTAGATGCCCTGAGATTCATGGAGATTTCTTTCGATTAGATTAACATCTTCGATCTGGATGGTTTCATTCTACATGTGAAATTTCTGAAAAGTTAGGGATGCGAGACTTGTGTCATAAAAACGCATCGGTTTTCCAAACGAGAAGCACTGCAAACGAGTTTGGCGAAATTTTATGTTCCCTCAAATTTACGAGGGGTCAAGAGTCCCTAAAGGTGGGTTCACACGAGGCTTTTTATTGACCGCAAACGTTGTCTCTCTGCTGTTGTCCCGGCATTGTCCCCGTGTGAACACTTGAGACAACGCGGACAACGTTTGTCCCGACGGGACAATCATTTGCCATTGTCCCGTTGTGGTCACGTGATTTCCTTGAAGTAGGCGGGATCTTCTATTGCGGACAATAATAAGCCTCCTCTGAACCCACCTTAAGGGTAGGACAGTTAAGACTCATTCAAGTCAAATGTTATAGCTTTCGTTTATTGTGTACTACTTCAAAGTCAAAGGGATTCTAAGAATAGTGAATGAGAAGACTGTTCTGTTTAATCAAACCCCGACAGTTGATAATATCATTTTTCGAATCGTTGCACGGAGAATTGTTTTCTTAACTTAGGTAGGTATTTTTAGCAAAAATTAGTCAGAAAATTGGTTGGACAGATAAAAACAATGTATTAGAGTCTCATAATTGGCTATTTAGATATTAATTATCCAGGCCCTAAAACATCTCGTAGCTGTTTTATCAGAATTCAATTTATTTTAACTTAATTCAATTTATCAGTTTATAATCATTATTCTCTATTGAAAAATAATTACATTTTCGTTTTTAAATGATTCCAAGTAATGAAATATACAACTGAAAACCTTATGAATTGTACCAATGTAAAAGTATATCGAATATATTTATCCAGAATATTTTTGTTGTATACTTTTCTAATGATTTTAAAGTCTTAATAAAACTTAAAACAATCGACATTTTATCGTCATTTTTTCTCTCGTTTATTTCCACCACTTTTAATTCACATTCTCTTTGAATGTGAATACCAATTTTTTTAATTGGTATTTTCGAAAACATTCAAATGCAGCTAAAATGAAAAAATAATTCTTTTAAGATATTACACAAGAGTATTTTATTCACATAAACTTCGGTAAGTTTATATTGTCTAAAATTTTCTTTTAAAAAGTACGGAGAGCAGGTGATCATGAAAAACATATCTAATGGTCAAAATTTTAAATATAAACTAAAAATTTGCGGAATCGGTTATAAGTGAACACGATACCTAAATTAAAAGCGGCTAGATAAGTTAAATATATCCTGTAATTTTATCAAAATATATATTTGTATTAATTTTTTGAATATAATTTGTAAAAGGAGTGATTACCTGTCAGTCTAATCATGAGAGTTTGATTAATCATTTAAAAAAAGAATAAATGAAATTTCTTTGCTTTGACATCATTATTATAAACATGTATCCAATTTTCGCTCCAATCTAAAAGGATAGGAAGACGTGCTTCACACATACCTGATTCTGTTTAACAGTATAAAGAAATACGGATATGCTGCATTGCATAAACATATGCATAAGAGAAAGTAGAGAGGTAAACACTATCATTGATCTTTACCTTAATTGCAAAGATTAATGGTAGTATTAGATTGTTAGATTGCTTTTAATTATAATAATAATAAAGTATTGATAAAAATTGCTTTCCAGTTTGGAACGCGCAAATTTTAAGGTTGTTACTGCCGCAATGAGTGCAGTTGTAGTTTCGTTTCATAAATAACATCCCTATCAGTAACAAAATATGAGTGAAGTAATATATAATCCCTTATTTTATACGAGTAAACAACAGATTGTTATTTGAAGGCATAATTATGAATGCTATACTTTTCATACTATAATTCAAAACTAATTATACTATAATTCAAAAATAATTTATTGCCCACGCATCTTTGAAGCATTTATCTGAATTATTTTGCATTAGAATGTACATAAAGACATGGAATTAAAAATCCTGCTGCACTTTACACAAGATACATCTATCTCATTTATCCCCACAGGTTTTATCCTTTAATGAATATTCTCATTTACAAATCAACAAAAAATGCTTCAAAATATTGTAAAATAAATACAGAATCTTTGAAATTCTTTTTTTAGAAAAAAGATTTTATAAAGCTGTTGTTTTATCTAAGAAATATATCTTGTTTGATAAACTTTTTAAAAAAAGAGTTTACGGTGTTAAAGACTTTTACGATGTTACCAGTCTATTAACGTTCCTAACAAAATTAATCAAAAATTCAATTCAATTTATTGATAAAATTGATGTTATGTAAACAAAAGTATTGATATATACGTGACGCCAGTATTTAGATTTTCTGTTATAAATTAAATATATATATGTATACATTTGGATAAATTTCTGTATTGTCCAAGAAGTTTTAAAAAACTCACAAAAAAATATTTATCATTTGCAATTTATTTAAAATATCCCCTTTAGTTTTAAAAGAGCTTTAAAAAAACAAGATCTATCATTCCGAGCAATGGTATTCTCATGCTAATCAAACTCAGAAAATTTAATTATTCGAATATCAAATGGTTGCAATTATGGAAATGTAGTAATTATGGTGTGTATATCTATTTAAGGATATCAAATATGTAATTTATTTAAAGTCTTGAATACCAGTAAAAACTAGTTTTTTAAAAAAATCTTTCTGCGGAGACTTGAGTGCGAAAGAAATCTTATTTTCGTACAATAAGACCAGCCGCGCAATTGCTTCCAGCAATAGTCATTATCTTGCGATAAGACCGGAACAGCTCAGAACTACGACTCTTTGTGAAAGGACAAACGTGTCTACATGTGATCAATAGGTTCCGTTGCCCGCCCCACCAGAACTAGTTGTGGGAGGTCTGTTCCAAGAAATGCATCATTGTGTAAGGGACTTCCCCTATCCTTATGAATATGATCCTTATGAGATCCCTTTATCCTTATGAGAGCTTTTATTAGACAGATCGTATCTATTGTAACTTTCTATCGTGATTGCAAGACCTGTAGTGGAAATATAAACAATACGATACGATCATGGTAAGGGTGTGATTTGAATCACACCCTTCTATGAAAATTATTGATCACTGGTATCTGTGACTTTCTGATATTGGTTACATAATAACCGTTCTGAAAATATTCGTCATCTCTAAGTGTTATCGCAATGACATAACGAGGGCAATTGGCACCGAGAGAAATTGCATTATTTTCTGCCTTTTCTTGACATTTCAATAAATATAATACTAATATTTATTTCGATGGCATCTGGGTGATAAAATTCATTATTCCACTGGCTCCCATAGCTGCATAAGAGATCATTCATATCTATAATGGCATCATTCAATTAATCAACTTACGTCTCAGAAAATTTCCATGTGCTTGTTTTCTTTTTCGTTCACCTGCACAAATTAATATCAGTTTCTCTGTCATTACTGTTCCCTATTGCTCAAATAATCAAATTGCATACATGCATGTATGAATTCTCCCTTTAGCTGCTAAACTTAAGATACAATTTTCTTGAAATATGACAAATGTTACTGAAACTTTATTTTTCCTTATTCCAAACTCGCTGATATGCTGAGTATATATTTAAGGAAAATATTTTTGTGTTTAATTTTGTAAATCAGAAAATAAGCTTATGGAATAGTAGCATAATTGTTAAAAAATATACTAAATAAGTGGATATTAAAAATATATTTATGTAAAATATTGTAAAACATATAAACGTCTTATTGGCTGCACTTTTTATATTAATTAATTAATTTTTGTACTTAAAATGAGAATATCAATTGCATAAAACAGCTTTTAAATATCTTATCCTTTCGAAAAGTTACAATACCAAACAATCTAATAATCTTCAAAAACTGATTTTGTGTGTGTACTTTATAAAGTTTTTAGTGAATGTGGTAGGTCAGAGAAGGAAGTACGAATGATTGTTTTCTTAAGATTAAACAAAAAATTAATTTGATATAAAGCTGCAAATAGTAAAATTATTTACCGAATACCATCAACCTAATTCTTTGCGATTTCCAATTTTCGTATACGAAATATAGAGGACATATTGGAATCTTCAAAAAACTCGAAGACATTATAACGAATCAAATTCCTTTTTCTCTAATAGGTACATGTTTTTTAGCATTTCTTCTTTACAAGTATACAAAAAAAAATGAACTTGAGTTTTTAAGGAACCTTTACGTTTTAGATCTCCCTGAGAAAATAATTCGATTTCTGTCAAATTTTGAACGAAATTCATTCAAATTAAGTATCTCTATCCAAATATATGTTACGTGATTAGTACAAAACAAAAGACTTAGAGGAGGGGGGGATGTAATACACAGATTTTAAGCATATCATATTTGATTGAAACGAAATCTGTCGATAAGACGACTGTTCGTCAATCTTAACTTTTACATGCATGTAAACGTAATAATTCAAAAATGTTGCAACTTAAATTTGGTTCACAGTTTTAGTAAATAAAATGTAGATTTGAACATACATTTGGTGAAAGGGTGAAGGTCTGCTTTTTCACAAGTATCTAGAAGTAATTTTTGAAAAAGCAACAATTTGAATATATGTAGTCTGGTATGGGATTTTGCAACTTCAATTGTGGTTTTCTCTTGTATTTTGTATTCTTTCAATCGCGTCTCAGCGATGAAGCACCAAAGACTGAATTCTAAATATGGGTCAAAAATATAGATCAACCAGTTATAAGATTCCAGGAAGTCATGCATGCGCCGAAATAAGATTAAGCATGACCTGAAAGAGTGGACAAAAACAAATTTTTGTCATGACGGGACACTTTTTCGGATACGGGAGAAAAATTTTGTCTTTAAAATAAAAATCGGTTTCCTTTTTTTTTAAAAAAAAATATCTATTTTGCTGTTGTAATTCATTCTCAGGTGATAGTGGTTTATGATTGTTCACAAGATTTCAAGCCGGATGTAACACCTCAGTTGTGCATTAACAAATCCAGATTACTCTAGTTCCGACAAAAAATGTGTGTCCCGATCACATAGGAAAGATGTTGAAAATGAAGCATTAATGTTTGTTCTACTTCAAGACTGATAATTTTAAACGATGTAGGGGCACACCGAACGAATACTTTTGTATGCATTTGAGTGCATCGATTCGGGAATTCGAAAACATAAACCGAATGATAAAATTAACCGTAATCAAACTGAGTGGAGTTCATCATATTTCCATTTATTGAGTTATTAAATAAATGTCCCATTTTGAAACTGTATTCTGAAATGGATCTCGGACCGCTGTGGCCTTGTGGTAAGGTTTCGAAATGGAAGGGTTGCAAGCTCGAGATTCGATTTCATCAATGTATCGTGAAAGCGGATTCGAAATCCTTCGTTGCCACATGTCTTGCCACTGGTATGGTATAAAAGTTTGAGAAGAAGGGGTGTAGCTCAGGTATCGTTCTCGTAGTCTGACCTTGGTAAAAATGACAAGGTCCATTTCAAAATAACTCTAGAATTGGTTTAAAAAGGGACGTTAATATAACTACCCCAAATCTGAGATCTCGTAATTTTCCACTATGATTAAGTAACTAAGACGACAACTGAGCCAGCATTCCTCCTCAAACTTCCTCATCACACCAATCGAATGGTTTACCAGAACTTAACGGAATGAGACAATCTTCCTTTTATCATGTGTATCAGAACATTTTTCTCAAGAGTAATAGAATGTTAATTACAAAACAACCCAGCTTGCAAAAAAATTATCATTCATTACAGTGTGGTTTAAGTTAAACTGAAGGTACCAAGAGACTCAAAGCTCCGCTTTTACCAAGCGGATCCAAATGAAACCTCACATATTTATTATTTAGATAGTGTGGATGTGTTTTTTTTAAAAAGCAGTTTGAAGTTTTACCAGTTGATGGCGTTGTACTGTTTAAACTATATTTTATCGTGTTAATGAGCATCTCAGATTACTCATAGAATACTCGTTTAATTTCGCTCTAAAAGTGATATGTATCATGGTAAGAAATCACCCCCCTGCATTGAACATGCTACTAACTATGAAAGAACGCGTATTAATCTTAAAATTCTTGTGTTAGGATGCAAGCAATGTTTCAGCAGGATTTCGTGCTTGCAGTTGAAAAACTTAAGAGAAGAACATGTACAGTTAAAGGCATGATGTTCAGGTTTAAAAGTGAGACTTTCTGTATATTGCATTGGAAAGAGAAGGATGTGAAAGGTGCAATTACAGCTACTGAAGCATCTACATGATCTCCGAATGCCATTTAAATGGCCGCTCAAGAAAAAAAGGGCTAAACGTTCTGTGGACAATAGTGCGCATGATTTTACATAATTGTGAAGCTGTATCCTTACAAGATGAATTTTGTGCAACAATTGAAAACACAAGATTACTCTGCATGTCTTGATTTTACTTTGCTTTTTATAACGGGGACGTAAGTAGATGAATATCATATATATTATGAACAAACGAGGCTCATTTTCGATGAAGTTGTGAGCAAACGGAATTACCGCATATGGTATTCCACTCATGCCGTGTAACAACGGCCACTGGATTCCACCTTACGTCAAGGCGTAGTGTGAATTCGTGATGAATTTCATTGTTTTTAAGAAAATCACAGTAAGGGATTCGTTATGTGTACATTTACTAAATATCACTACAGTAAACTCCTGAAGGATCATGCTGTCCCATGTTAAGGAAATGAGGTTGTTGTCTACCACAGTGACACGATGCAACTGAGTACTAATACCAATGGAAAATGGGATTTGAGAACGTTTCCTTACACGAATCTGTCATCTTGCATACTGTTAACACGTTCATCAGATTTAAACCATTGTAACGTGTAGTTGTATACTTTCCCATTTGTCTGTTAGCACATTCATCAGATTTAAACCTTTGAAACGTCTGGGTGTGGGAATTTATCTATCATCATGTGTGTCAAGGACGTATAATTAATGAAATGAATTTAAAAACCAGCACCGACAGAAATGTTTCTTTCGTTATATCTATAGAAACAAAGTAATTGCTTCTCTTGACATAGACATACAAAATTAATAAGGGCGATGAACGTTCCACGAAATCTTTCATTATTTAGCATCGATAGATACCGACCCTGCAATTTTCAAATAAAGCATTTTTTTGGAAGTAAACAAAATTTATTCTTTGCTAAAATAAAGCGAAGGAGAAATAATGGCTATAGAAATAGATAAAAAATTAGTTAAATCGCAATTTACATTTAGAAAAATGGTATGCGGCATTAGGAAAAGAAATAAGCTCATGTAGTGGTACGGCATTTCAGATCCTGTTCAATGGATTGTAAACCTTCAAACGAAATCTTCGTGGCACCGTCTACCGAGATCAAAAATCGCCATAACAAACGTTTGTCGCACGCCACAACATTTGGCACAAAAAATTCATTCGTCGCCTGCCATAACGCCTGCCGCTGTTAAAACGTTCGTGGTCCGCCTAAAATACTTGCTGCAATAATATCGTTCGTCTCACCTACGACTCACTGGAGGGAGAGTATTGTAATGGTATCTTAATATGACAGTAACAGCCACTAAACATTGGTTATTACTTTTTGTTTAGTGGATATGTTACGAGACTTCAAATCAAAAGGTCCAGAGTTCTATTACCGAGCCCACACAAACCTAACACACACATAAAAATAGAAGTTATCTGCAATGAACATAAATTATAATGAGTTCAAGGACTACTATAGATTACTCGGTCGAATATTTTAACAAAGAAATACCAGCTCCTCACTCTGGTAGCTTCTTAAACTCAGCATCTTGAACTTCAATATACCATTAAATATTTTACTCGCTATTTCGATATATAAGAGTATTTAGCGATGGAGAATAACGTACAACTTCATCAATTTATAAATATATATATATATATATATATATATATTATTAACAATTCTTAAAGCACTTTAAATACTTGATGAAATAATACGTCATAACATCAATGATCTACAAAATTCAAAATTTGAAATGCAGCCCAATTAAATGGAAACAAAGTTCTCTCAGCCAGTTATTCAAAAATAATAATAATATACTGTTGCCAATGCCAAAAGTAGAATGCACTTGATCTATACGAGCTCCTGTTGCCAACGCCACAAGTAAAACCTCATTCCCTGTCGGGGAAAATACTGGAAGGGGAGAAGGACTGTAGAATTTCTTTTTCTTCCGAATGGGATTCAAAAAGCAAAACTTTCCAAAGCAGAAACAAATTAATGCAACTCAGAATTTGAAAAGTTATTAGTATAGAAAATACGATCTCAAATTTTGGTTGTCTAGGATAGGTTAATTATGAAAATCTAGAAATTTAATTAATCTTTAGATTGCATTTTAATTACAACTGATAAAAATGAAATTTTTGAAAATTTTTCGACTCTAATGGCTTATTTTAACTCTCAAAAATACATGGAGAAGTTATTAGATTATATATAGTCACTCAAAAAAGTATTGGGACACTTGGCTTGAATAACTACAAAGCTATTTATCCAGATAAACTAAAAAACAAAATGAATCAGTGAATATTTTAACATTTAGTGTATAGTTTGTAAGGAAAATTTTATTGGTATTTCAGAATTATAATTTGATCTAGCGTTTTAAGGATAATTCAAAAGCAAGTAGGGATCAAAAATTATAATGAAATTCAACAAACATATTGCTCATCAGTAAAATTGAATTCATTACCTAATTTTTAGGTTATAACTTTAAACATAAAATTTTCAATAAATGAGATTAGTAACAGAAAAAATGGCGAGAAACAAATATATATCTGTTGATGTACGAAATCTTGTAATAAATCATTAGAAAAACAGAAAATCAATTCACTGTTTAGGGCATATTTTGAAATTGAGTAAATCTTCTGTTTTTAACATTATTCATTTGTTCAAGAAAATAAATAGTGTTTAAAACAAGCAAACATTAAAACTTCCAAGGACATTAGGACATTTAATGAAGGTGAAGAGAAGTGGTTTGTGAAACAAGTTTACTTCAATCCAAAAATTAGTGCAGTAAAACTCACTTTTCAATATAAAAGTTAAGTTCTTAAAATCTTTAAATCCTGAAACTACTAGAAATCTTTTGAGAAAATATAAATATAGTGGCAGAGTACTTCAACGCAAGCCCTACATCGACCAAGCAATTATGCAAGCTAGGCTGGCATTTGATAAAATTATGTAAGGCGGTTAAAAGAATTTCAGAAAAATGTAATTTTTGTTGATAAATGCAAATACAACATTTTGCAGCAATGCATGTAAAAAATGCACAGCCTAGTCTCAAATATGGAGATGGCAATCAAATTTATCTCTGGTTTTATAAGAAACACTGGTATCAGGAACTTACTTTTTATTGGTTATACAATGAATAAACATATCTATATTTACATTCTGAAGCGAAATTGAAAGCAAAGTACTAGCAAGCTTCGAAATTCAAGACATTTTAAATTGTATCTAGATAATGGCTCAAATCATAGAGGACCCATTATTGATATTTGCACGAGTGTGGTGATATCTTTATAAGTCAGTAACAATCACTGCACACCACTTATCTCTTTTGTCTATTATGCTACGCGGCTACAATCCAAAAGGTCTCAAGTTCTATTCCGACTTAATCTCTCTCACCACAGGTTCTCTACCACTGTCCTAGTGTTATTAAAACTCCTTTACAAAGTGCATACTTTCATCTTATTGAACATGTGTTGGATTATTTGCAGTAAAAACTTCAATAACATCAAATTTCTAATAAGCAGGAATGAAGAAAACCTTTGGTAGAAGAAAGAGTCAAAATCGATGGATCATTTTGCAAAAAATTGGCACAATTCATGCTAAATAGACTTTGAGAGGTCATAAAATGCAAAGGCAGCCCATCAAGACATTAGTTTCTTTTAAATCTATATTGTTTTTCTTTTCTTTTTTATAAGGAAGTGTCCCACTACTTTTTTGTTTTCTTTGTTTGATTTCTTTTATTTTCAGTTATAACAATAATTACAATTATATGAGAGTTTTGTTTGAATTGCTATGATTTGTATATATCAAAATAATATTTACTTTATATTATTTTTATTATATTTTTTATTTAAACAAAGAAAATTGACAAGAATCTTGAAGCATAGATACCAACGATGTAATCACACTAAAGAGAGGATGAAGAGCACTCAAATTTATGAAAAAATAAAAAATACAGTGGAATGTTAAGAAAGAAAAGTAGTGAATGCTTTGAAAAATCATGTGGCGAAATAACGAGAATGAACCCTTTTGAGCTGCCTTATAAATTAGCGGCAGATTAAATGAAAAGGAAAACTATATTGCATGGTGCAAAAAAACGAGATGGAACAAAAACTAAAAATACAAAAGAAATTACTGAAACTATAGCGAGATGCCTTTTCAACGAGAAACAATCCCCAAAAGAAAGTAAAAAAACAAAAAAAATGAGGAAAAGTATTGAGAAATATAAAACTTAAAAAGAAAATATTCACAATAAATTAAATAAGAACGATGATTAATAAAGTGGCCAAAAAGAAAATACTTGGATTAGACAACATCCCAACGGAGATGCTTGCTGAAATTAACAGAAAGATTCCATTTATTCTTCTATAGTTATACAACAAGTGCTTAGAATTAGCGCGTTCCCAAATCAGTGAAAGGTAGCAAACAGGAATTTAATTCCTAAAACTGATAGAGACTTAAAGGAACTATGTCCTACAGACCAATTTGTTTGCTATCAACAGCAAGTAAAATCTTGGATAAACTGATAACTCAGAGTACAGCGCTTATTAACGACACAAAACAGACTGCATCATGATCAACATGGTTTTAGATATAACCTCTTGTGACACAGCCCAAAATGCACTATGGAGCAAAATAAAAGGTGCGATGAATCAAAAAGACTTAAGTGAAAGAAAATGTATTTACTAAGATGGAGATAATAATTTGGAATTTATGATGAATAGAGGAGTGCCACAGGATTCATGAAGCGTTCCGTTATTATGGAAATTGATCTTAAATGCAGAATTCATAACCAATCCTCCAGAGAACTGCTTTATACAGGCATATGCAGATCTGCTACTAATAATCTCTGGAAGGACAAAATTTGAACTGGAAACTAAAGGTGAACAAATAATTCACAACCTAATAAAATGGGGTAAAATACACAAACTTGAGTTTAATGAAAGGAAAACAATTCAAATGCCTATTACATTTGGAGAACGTTTAAAATTAACTGATCCACTTAACATAAAAATGGACAAGAACAATGTAAATGTATCTAATATAATACTTAGGAGTTACACGGGACAGTAAATTAACATTTACGCCGCATTTTAGAATGGACAAGAGAAAAGTGGATGTATTAACACATAAACTAATGACAATTGCAGATAAATTTTATAGAAAACGAAAATACCATCTAAGGAGAATCTACACTCTCGCCATTTAGCCGTTTGTCCTTTTTGGGCATGGAGGCATAGGTTAAATCTAAAGAAAATCGGATCAATATTAAATTCAATCCAACGGCGCCTTCATCATTATGTCTGGGGTATACAGAACCCCTTTAAGTGATAACGGGAATTTTGAAAATGAATCTCAGAGCAATGGAAATATTCACTAAATTTCAAATAAGAACTTCTAGTAATAAAGTTAAAATATGAAACAAACGCTTCAACAATAAAGATGAGATGTATTTCGACAAGTTCGAACAACACAGTGCCGAATGGTTTATTCATGATTTTCAAATGATGATCCCAAGAATGGATGGGATAGAAATTTTTACAGATGATTCAAAAGATGAAAATAAAGTAGGAGCTGCAATAGTAGTATACTTATTATGGGAAATAAATCGATATAAGTCTGGTGAGATAATCGAAACATGCAACAAGTTTTCAGACAGAAGTGCAAGCTTTAAAAATGGCCATTCAATATTATGAAAGGGTGGAGGACAGATAGAAGTACTCAATTTTTTTCCGATTCTCTGTCAGTTTTACAAGCTATACAGTCATCTCACAATCGTAATAAGGTAATAGGGATGATAAAAGAAAAGATAAAAAGTGTTAAAATTAACCAGTCGATAGAGTTGAATTGGATTAAGGCCCATATTGGGATATATGGTAATGAACAGGTGGATCACTATGCGAAGTTGGAGACAAAGAAGGATAATATTGATATTATTATCCCCAAATCAGGTGGCGTTTTAAAAGGGGAATCGAAAGAAGAAATAAAACTACACTGGTTTGACAGATGGTATATGTCCAAAAAAGGAGTAGCTTTCGACTTCATTCCTAGTCCGGAAATTAAAATAAGATACCATCCTCTTATAATCAAAATAACTGAATATGGGAGATTTCCTGTATATTTCCAAAGTTTTGGAAGAACGTCGGAAAATATATACATTTGAGGAGAAATTGGTATGGTTTACCACTAATGGAATGTATTGAGATCTCAGAGTTAAGGATCTTAAGATTGTCAAGAATTATTTAAGTACAGTACTGATGGTATCAGGGAATCTCCAAACCCTTAAAGATATGATGTCAAACAATGATAGCTTTATTCCAACTGTTTGAGAGAGTACAGATGATGTGAAAGACGGCTATCTACTACCCCGAAAGGAATGTTAGTTTGACTGTTCGGTCAATGTAAGGTTGGACATTACTTATTCACAGCAATCTAGCACAACTAATCCTGTCGATACTACTACGTTAAGTGGTGGCGGGATGGTCGGCTGTATGCAAGAAGTAATTGCTAACACAACAGCTGGTCTGAACAGACTCGTCCTCTAGATAATCGGCTTTCACTACAATTTTGATTAGACGCAAGCATCTCCGCCACTTTCCCTTCGATTTTTATTTTGGTGAAATCAATGCCTGATGACGCTTGAGCAAAAGTGGGACTTTAGGTAGACAGATTTCTGAGTTCATGAACATTATAGATACAGGCTGTATACAAGAATTAGATCTCAATGTCCAGATCAAGAAATATGCAAATAGCTATTTTTTGCTTTCAATTCGAATGAAAATGAATACACATTAAAGTCACTTCAACACTGTATTCATCTTCCAACTTCAAACTAGAGAAAAATCGACACTAACTAATTAATTTTTAGAACGTGATCATTTTCCAATTTCATTTCTATGGATTATCCTTAAACTAGCTAATAAATTCAATGATTTTCATTCGAAACGATTAATATGATATTAGATAAAGGACATAAACCAACCATCAACTTATTTCTACTATCAGTTTGAATCAATACAGTATTTTTTCAGACTACTTGGATATATATATCATCCGAAATTCAGTTCCCTAATATGCTGATAATGGTTTCTAGAAAATATTAAATCTCTGTGCAATGCTGATTCGAAAGGAGACAAGGAAACGGCAATTAACAACAAGATTAAAATCCAAATACATAACCTTTATTCACAAGTTTAGCATCCATCAATGGATCATTTACAAGGTTGTTACAACATAAAAAGTACAATATAAATGTATTCGACTTGCGCATTCTATAAAAAAATGAAATTAATTTTGATTCAGCTACATACTATACAAAGTTTTACAAGAATTTAAACAAATATAGAAGTAAGGCTAAGACTGATGTACTTGCGTAGAAAAATTTTATATAATCATTAATTTTTGATATAACTAAGGAAACGAAATTCTATCAAATTGAATATTAGGATTTCAGATAAAAATTAGTTACAAGTTTCTTCAATTCTTAATGCAAATCAGTTCTTAAAAACATTTAAATATTATATTTAATTTAAAGAAAAAATGTCTCGGATTTCATAAAATCTGAATTATTAATTCTTTGAGGTATATCTTATCCGGATTAATGAAGGGAAGAAATTTACATTAAATGATTTAAATGCGTCGCATCCATTCACTTTCTTATTAAATGTGATACCTTATTACATTCGGGTAGATTTTGGAAATAATTTAAATTCATGCTAGTCATTTCAACACTTCGCATTTTCTCTAAAAGCATACTGATCGCCGTGGTGATCAGACACAATGATCAGATACTTTGAAAGAATTCAAGCATAGTTTGAATGGTTGGCCGGCCGAACCAATTAAACCATCCTTCCTCCGCGGATGTACACATAAGGGTAAAATTAAAATCCTAAACAATGATATATTTAAGGCTCAAGATTCATGATTTTTAAATTTACACTTAATCTTACAATAACTATTGCTAACTTAATGGCTTAAGATTTTACTCGAATATAAAACTTTTTAAAAATTAACTGCAAATGGATGCAACGCAATGTTTAACATACCTACACAGCCCATAATAAAATTAATGAAAATGTTAACATTTCATTTCAATTAACAAGCATTACCATATATTTATACTAATTCCTGGGCAATTAATGAAAAGAATCTCAAGACATTTGATGAGAGAATGAAGAGAGAATTGGAAACAATTATTGTCATCTACCTATCTAAAAATCTGTATCATATCTCAAAATAATTACAATCCTACAGTCAATAATTAATTTTAAAATGTAATCTTAAAACAACTATTCAAAGCACAATGAATATGAATATTTGAAGAAAACATTTTCTAAATTACTTTAATCTTTAAGAAAGCAAACATTTTATAACAAACATTTTAACATTAAGAAGCTTATCTTTCACACAATGTAAGGGCTTTTTCTTCCTGATCATAGTGATTATTCCCATCTTAAATGAGTCGAACATACCAATTCATTTTAAGCATTTAATGTATCATATTTGATCACTTTATTATTTACTTTAAGATCAATATCTTATTGAAGATTCAGAAATCTTAAGACTACAACACAAATGAAGCAAAAATTCCTTCGGCATATTTAAAATCAATATTTCGAATGTGAATGCTAGGTTCCTAATGAAATGCCAAATTTAGTGATATACTGGAGAGACACGTACGGTCGCTATATTAATCACAATTATTTAATAACTCAGATATTCTTTCATGGTCATCTTTTAAAGTTCTAGAAATGAAATTGCTTTCACGAGCATTAAGGCTCAGTACTAAATGACAGCTAAGAATAATATTTATGAAATTTGAGGTAAATGGAAACACGAGACGAAGAAATAAGCGAATTCACAATAACAAAAATATCTAGAATTAGAATTTCGTTGTGACAACGGAAAAAACTTAAATCATTAACAGCATAAAACATTCTCATAGTAACCAGAGGAATGCGTCATGGGAATTACTATGAATTTTGTTATCCATTTAAAAAATGATAGACCTAGATAGTTTTTGAAAAGCAGTAGAAAAACAAGCATTATGAATAAAGGAAATGCCCATCTTTTGAATATTAATGTTTGAAGTTAAGGAATTGGCATATGACTGACAAAATTTCCAAACAAATTTATCTTAAATTCTTCATATGCTACTTGTTATGAATGACCGATAATCCATGCATTTCAAACTTCAAGTCCATTTCAAAGGAGTCCCTGGGTTAGTCAAAAGAATTCAGCAAAAATGCAAAATATTCAATATTTAGTTCTTAAAATAGGAGAAAAGTTTTCTATTTATGGAATGATATCATTACGTATGTAATCAACATTTAAGAATATCTCCACTAGGCACACTGTCGGTATGATTTTTTTTTTCGTACTTCTTGATCTTGGTCTAATATTTATAACCTCAGCTGGGTATGGTAAATCTCCGTCCGTAATGCAAGTTGAAAAGCTTCCCAATTTGATACGAGCTTGATGAAGGCAACCAATGATGGTATCTTGGGTGGTGATTACGCTACTCTTAGCATCTAAAAAAGAATAAATATTTAAAAACATTAGATATGAAACTTTCTGTTAGGAATAGTATGAAAAACAATACAAACGGATTAACATTTGCTCCATTCATGTACTTCGATAATTCAAATATCTCAAAAGGATTCATTCGCTTTTAATTTCTTAGAAGTGAATTTAAAATAATTAAAACGTATATAATTCACGTAAAGTTATTTTATTTAAAGAATAACTATTCGCAACATTCGAAATATGATATTTTGTTTTACGTTTAATTTAAAAAATCCAGAGATGTCCAAACTCCTAAACACATTGACTTATTGAAGAATGCAACTAATTTCTTAATTCTCCGTAAGGTAAAATCGTTGAAGACAAAGTAACATCGCTCAGAAATTGTTACCTACTGTCAAACAATAATATTCAATTGTAAACAATTCACAGCATGAACGTTTCAGTCTGCCTCAAGTACGGAATTTTACAGGCTCATTTAAATCGAAGGTCTTCAAAATATTGAAATTGGTTTATATAGGACTCGCATGTTCTTTCCTTTCGGAGTGCAGTGTTAACAGAAATCAAGATGCAGGCGTTAAACAAAGTTTGATAGAGCATGAAAACATGCCTAACTATTGCATCATTGGTAATCGTTTCCAAAAAATGATCGCAACAGATATTTCTTGATGAAACCGAATTCTTAGAAAAATTAATTTTACCTGTATTTTTGTAAATTTGATGCACAACGTGCGAAAATTCTTAAAGGTTTTGTGAGAGTTTGAATTATCATATTCAATTGTATGTTCTGTCCAATGTTAAAATCCATATTAAATAAATACTTTGTACTCTAATTCCTAAGCATTTTCCCTTCCACTTTAATTTGATATTACATGGGTATATTGTTAATGGGCTTATTAAGAAATACATTTTTTTTCAGTTTAATGTGATTTTCCATTGTATCGAATAGGGGGGCGGCTAAATTAAAAAAATTCTTTATGTACACATCTTAAGTCATATTTCCCAGCAGAAAGTCAATCTGAACAAACAAGTCACTTCAACCTGCTTTTATTTAGTATTGAGAGAAGATTTACTCTGCAATTGCTTAAATACAGTCTTAAACTAGTCCTATATATATGGTGACCAAATGTATGCAATTTGAGAAACATTAAAATTTTTTAGGATTGAAACTTAAATTGTATGCAATACCATAACCAGAAAAAAATTACCCATTCACAAGACTAATAAAAAATATATAAATCATTTTTTTAATTTATAAGTCAGAAGACGTACGTTTCTTTCATTCCTGAAAGTAAATTCCCTGCTGGTTATACAGGGAAAAAATAGAATCGCTCAAACAGTTTTTTCCTGCCATTTGAACTAATCTGAATCTATTCCTCCCAATGCTACATTTCCTTAAAGACCTGCGAACGCGTTACAAAGTTTAATTCTATTTTCTGGCAGGCAGTTATTTCGAGACCTACCTACAGAAATTCATTTCGCAATTCTCTTCCGACAGTACTTGCGGTGAGAAGTATTTTAAAACATGAACTTACTGTGCCCCTGAATTCTTAGTACTTTGTAGAATTTTTATGGAATCTTCACTGATGATATTGATAGATACCGTGGCATATGGAAAGAAACCTTGTAAATCAGCGTTGGTCGGTTTGTCTCTTGAAATTACATCAAAACTGAACCATTAGTTATTCAGCTTAGGAATACCTAACGAAAAAAATGCAATTTTAAAATTTCAATTATTCGTAAGTAATAAAATGCTTACATCCGATCTTCATTTCGGGGTGATTTAATTTGCTGTTCCTTACCAATATCGTTTCAGTATCGCCTTGAAGTATTTCTTGGTCCTTTAACAGCAAACAGCAGTTAACAAGTTTTCACCATGAGCTAAAAAGGCAGTGATCTTACTAGTGGCCAATAGCGTTATTTTGGAAGAATGGAAAATCGTTTCTTGCGCACTGCTCAAGTTAGAATTGCAGGTGAACTTGCTTCATTGACGATTTTCCAATGTTGC